>JAVSBV010129722.1:0-17704 GCA_033117975.1 Parotocinclus spilosoma
ATATAAATAAAGATCAGTGATGATTCAATAGGTGTGAAGCAGACCGAATGGTCTGTGAATAACGTTAGAGGAAGTTTTGAGTGTGGATCAGACTGGATTGTGAGGAAATAAACCTGGCATCAGAGCACATATCACCCATGTTTTTCATTATGAATACTGCCAGCATTATAAATTATGCAGGAGCACAAAGGACGCTATGACACTGATCCAGAGTGATGTGGTAAGAATGACCTGCAGCTGGCCATAAATTCACCTAGAGGTGTGGGATGCACTTTAACCATGTACTCACGTGGATGTAAAAGGTATTCAAGAACATGCTATTAAAGCATTAAACTCTTGGGACCATACACATTGGTACATCAGTCATTAACTCGGTCTAAAAATGTGCCTTGGTTCTCGTTTGCTACGAGTCGAGCTGCGGTACTTGTTCAGCTAAAACTTTGATTCATGATTCTTGATGTTTTTCTGTATTTTTTACATCTACAGTACTGTCCTCTTAGTACAAATAAGTCACAATGAGTCCTAAAATGGTTAGCATTGACAGCCAGCTGAAAGGAAAACAGGAACTGAATGAACCAGAACAAAGGCAAAACTTAGCATTAGCAGTTCATGAGCACGTTTTTCCGTACTACCAGTACATTATAAAATAAACTAATGATTTTAGTCAACTGTAGATTCAAGTACGTGTTCATGTCTAATTCCATGTCCTGCTCCACTATGATACAGCATTAACTACATTAAACTCATCGGTTCAGGAACCATTTAACTTATGATTAATTTTTCAGAACATATTTCCATTATAAATCAGGTTGCACCTGTACTATACAACAAAAATGGAAATTGGATGAATGCAAATTGCATAGAGAAAACTGATACTGTTAAAGAAAATGAATGATGTTAAGACAAATTAAAAATAAAAAAATCATATTGTTTAATATCAACTAAAATTTTTTTTTTTTTTTAAGTAAAAAGCAAATCCACTCAGCTATCATGTTACCATGTCATTGTCATCATCATCCCTAAACTGAATTAAATAAGATTATTTCCTATTATAAATCTTAAGACCACAGACATTAAAGCAAACAGATGTTGATTGGGTAGATGTTAAACGGTGCATAACTAAATAGATATCTCTCATAAATGGCTGAATTGTACATAAATTACTTGCATACAAGTGTTGGCAGTGACATCTTGGTCACATTTCGGCCAGGCTGATTTGGCAGTGAATGTATAGCGTTGTAATCTTACAGCTCCTGAAAACCTTGGTTTAATTCCCAGTTCAGACTCCATCTGTGTAAGATTCTCCAAACTGTGAGACCAGTCTGATTTGTTTTAAAGTATGATATCTCTAATAAAAGTATGAAGCCTTCTTGAAGCCATTTGAAACCAAAACATACAAACATGGCACCAAAACTAACTGCTTTGAGGCAAGGTTGCATAGTTTTAAACAGCAGCAGAAGAGGAGTTGAACAGCAACTATTTCTGAAAGTGCCCTGAAGGCATTTTATGTATGATAGCGGAGCATTGGAAAATGTTAAAAGCCACCCACAAGACTCAACGGCTCAGCTTAATTGCAAGTCGATGTGGATAAGGGCATCACCTACATACGTTACAAGCAATGCCATTTACCATAGAGGCACAGCTTGCTAAATAGACTGGGAACTAGAATATACATGACAGGCTACTGTGGAAAATTAATGGCTACTACTTTTTTTAAAATTTTGTACACTTAGGGAACATAAACGTATTTTGCTGGCTTTAGTGTGCCACAAAAACCATACTGGCATAAATCTCTGAAATATTGGATGAGAAACTAACATTGCCATATGAACAGACATAACTAAGGCACTGTCTGGAAAGAATGGCTGTTCTAGAAACAGTTTTGGATTTAAAATAAATACATTTAAAAGGACTATGGCAAGACAAACAGGATGCAAACCAATGGTTGCATTTGCACAGCTGTCCGGTGTCATCAGTGCACTAAATCTCTAATAATTTTAGTAGGTTTAAAGTTGTGTCTTCAGCCTAGCAATGATCATGAAACTTAATAAGTTTTATACAAAGTGCCATAAGATCAATTCAGTGGACTTGTTAAAGTCTATGTATACACAGTGAAGCTACAGCACTGTAAAAAAAAACAAAAAAAAAACTTGCGAGTCATTGGATAAGTGCAATGTTTTCCTACTTGATAAGCTTGACTGATCAGGAAGCTCATTTATAAAAACCCTGCATCAACTTTGGCTAGGAATTGAGCATGCACACAGAAGCCAGGAATTATTGAGAACACAGAAATAAATAAAATAAGCAGATTTATAAAACCATGCGCGCACACACGAATGGTGCCATAGCTTTTGCCAAATGCTATTCAGTTTCATGTTTTCATCCTGTAGTGAACGCCAATTAATACCCATAACAAACATTTCCAAAATATACACTCACTGGACACTTTATTCTGTACTCTTTACTAGTATCAGACTGGACCTGCTTTTGCATTCAGAAATGCCTCAACTCTTCATAGCATAAATTTTGTCATAAAGGTGCTGGAAACATTCCTTCTAGAGTTTAGTCCATATTGACATGTTGGTGTCACAGTTGCTGCAAATTTTTTATTACAGTTTAATTGTGACAGATGAGAAAGTGATTCATCTCAGTAATTATAGAATGTCGTATTATTTTGGTCAAACCCAGCGATTTCAGCTGTGTATAATGAACTTGCATAGAAGGTCATGAGGTTTGCAGCCACATGCTTGAGAGCAAGAGTGGATTTTCAGCTTTAGGATCCATAAAATCAAAAGAGATTGTGAAAGAAGAGATAACAGCATATCTCACATCCACAGGATTAAGGACTTTTGCAACACACCATGCCCTGGAGTCCTATTACAAAATGATTGTATGCCTTCTTTGCATTGCTAGTAGCTGAACAATGTCATGATTGCACTAATTCAATTATTAATGTAAAAAATTGCAGTGGAACATCAGAATGTGAACATAATAGGTTCTAGAAGGTAAAATCAAATTTCCCCATAAGAAGTAATGGAAATAGAATTAATCCATTCCTGAGTGCCAAATGAATGTTTTATGGTTAGATTGGCATGTAATTAATGATTAAAAGCTTGATTGAAGAAAATGAATGTAATACTACAATAATCAATAAATGTGAAAAATTATTAAAATATAAAGACAAAAATAAGTGAAAAACAAAGTGAAACTTTAAAGTTAAATTGAGGCGAATGCAGTTTGAGCACATTTCATCAATGGGACAGTGGCACAGACTGAAGGGGTGTCTAAAATTGCACCTGTAGGCTGAATGTGCATATACATCATATAATAATTAAAAAACCCAATAAAATATACAAAATATGCTCATGACTGCACCCCAGTTTTTATTTTTTATGGTGATTGAGATATGGTAGTGGAACATCATCGCCACTGACTGGACTGGATGGTGTGCATCCTGGTTGGAAGATTGGACCATTGAGTGTTGCCCATATTTGACGTTTAGTTCAAATTTAGGGGTGCAGAAAAAAAACCCAACTAAACAAAATGTAATGCATTGCCTGAACTGTTTATCTGAGGTTCCACTGTACATAAATATATTAAAAAAAGTATAAAAGCTGTGAAAAAAAAGATCTTCATATTATCTTTCACGAGATGGAATTTTACACCATTAACGCACGTTAATGATAACCTGCCAACGTTATCTATTAGAATACTTATGCTTAACATTGTTATATTAACATGACATTCTAAATATTGAGTGTGAACCTAGTTAAAATCAAGAGAAAAGAGATAGGTTGAGAGAAAAAAAGGACTCTCAGACAAGCTCCAGAGGGAGGGCATATTATTTTAGACCCATTGAAGTCTCTATTGCCCAGAATAATTGAGAACAGCACTGAATATTTTGTCTTTTTTGCACCAGCTGTTGAGGCCAATAGCCATTCCCACGATAATCAATTGGGTTTGGATGTTATGAATGCTCGATTCAAATGGGATAGTGATGCAAATAGACGTGCAATGGTGTAATGGAATAATATGTTGACACTGCCTTTTGAGATTTGTTGCTTACAAAACAAAACAAAAAAAGAACAGACCTTCAAGCTTCATCACTTAATTACCCACAATATATTCAATAATACACCCTGCAGATTTTTATTTTAGTGTGGACAAGGATTGGACACACAAAAGATATACAAGTATTCATTTTTCTTGCATAATATCAAATACCTTTTTTCTACTATTTTTCCTGTCTCCTGTTTCAGGTCATGTGGTGTGAAGCTATAAAAATTAACCAACCAGTCATTTAAACTCAATTAACTATGCTTGTCATTAAGATACCAGAAAAAGAACATCCTGTGAGAGATGGTCTTTATAACATTCTACACAATTCAAGGGCTGGATGATAAATCAGATTATTTAAAGAATCCTCTTCCACACTGAATCACCACAAAAGTCAGTTTCCTTCATCTTCTTTAATGAATGATTTTGCTCTTCCCTGCTCGAAGTCATAATGGAGGATGAACATTTATATTCCGAATCTAAAATCTAATCCAGGCGCTTGGCTGACAGTCGTCTAGCAGTACTATCCAAAAGTCTTAGACCACTCTTAGATTAGATATTCTATTGTTTCAATATACAATTTTTCAATACAGTTTTTAGAATAGTATGTAAACGTATATGACCATATAAATAATTATTTCTCAGACTTTTTTTTTAGAATATAACCAGAAAATACAGGAATGTATAAGCAGTATTAAAAACACTGAAAAATGCTTCCATAGGTTACACCATCCCCTTAAACTTAAGGAACTGCAGCATCTTGCAGCTAGGGGAAAGCCTAAGATTAAAGCTTTTAGCATATGTTTCGCTGATTTGTGTATATGAAAATGGTATACACTCAGTCAAATGCCATTTCCCAACTGTATCTCATTTGTGTCTAAAATTTATTTTGAGTGGATTTGAATAATATCTGAATAGTCTATAAATCTTGACTACTGAACATCTATCTTCTGCTAGCCACATTCTCTCAAAAGATAACTACACTGGTAAATGGTGACCTTCATGCAAGACTGGTTTGCTAACATTGCCTTTGTAGGTGCACGACACAGCTGCAAAGAAAGCATGGCATCTCTATCTCCACTTCAAGCATCTCCATGGCAACTGTGTGGGGAAGCTATATGACTTGACAATATTTGTGCATGTGAAAAGCTCTGGGAGCATGAATGAAGCTGAACAATTTCTTGGCTAAAAACAATGAAACCATCCTTTAGGAAATATGAACATCTCAACCTGTGTGCGCACACATAGCTCAGTTACCACAGCAAGCATTTCAACGAATGAGAAGATTCAATGCGTTCGGTCCATGATCAGATTCCTGTTTAACTATTGTACTGTGAATATTCATAGTGCAGCATAAGGATGTAGGATTGATTGCTGCACAGGAACAGCACAATGATGCTTGCAGTGGGTACTGGAAATTAAAGTGATGGCAATATAAAAAAGCTGTTCTCAATGCTTTTTGTTTTTCTGTTAGCCAATATAAACTACAAAAATCTATAAATGTTTGAGTTCAGTGCAAGAATAACATTTAAAATTAGTTTTTATTTTCTTATATTTTAAATTTTTCATTTAAAATTCACTTTAAATTCTTGTACTGAGGGTTTATTTATAACCTCAAATCAGAAATAAGATCAGACATTATGGAAAATGCAATAACAAACTATATATTTATTGTTTCTATCATTTTATTGTGCATTTGTTGACAAACTGGAGATCCTCTGCCCAACTGCCCTCCAAAGACTTGACACTGCTTTTTGCATCAAATCATGATTACAATCAATGTTTGTTGTCTGTTATTTATTGATGTATTGTATTTATGTGTTTTACCTCCTCACTGGCCTTATGTTACACCTGTCCCAACCTTTTTGGAATTTGTTTCAGGCCTGAAATGCAGGAATGGATGTTTAATGACATGTGAAATCAGACAACACATGAAATATCTTGGGTCTGTATCATCTGCAATTGAATATGATTCAAATAAAATTTAAGAAACATTTTCCATACCATCCCAAAGTTTCCGCATTTTGGGTTGTAGGTTACATATACAGTATTTAGCAGTTATTATTATACACAAATACAAGTGTGGCTTGGCACGATCCAAGCAATTATGGGTTAAGAACCTTGCTCATGGGCTTTCAAGGGGAAGCATGCCAGTGATGTCGCTTGAACCATCAACCGCCTAGTCAATAATGCAAAATTAACTATATAGCTACTACAGCAAGTTAACCGTCTGGCACCTGAAATGGCTAAAATGTACAGCAGTTAGCAGGTGTTCAAATTTATATATGACGCCATGTACAATTAAGATGAACAGTTACAATTACAGCCGCCTGATTAGTAATCTAAAGCATATAAAATAATAAATATGTACTGTGAATACACATGCAGCAACATTTTCTTTTACATATCTGGGTCGTCTCAGTCAAAAAAACATGTTAGGTTAATTGATTAATCTAAATCGGCTTTGATTTGAGTGTGCATATATACACTATGATTAGTCTTGGGAATAAAAAAATAACCTTGCATGTGTCACTAAAATGCCAATAGTGACGTTAAGTAATCCTAATAAATTAACAAACAAACAAACACACACATACTATGGAAATCACTACAGCATATGGCATGGTAGAGAATTGTGTTCAATTTGCTGGCATCAGTTTGTGAAAGGCTCCTTTGAGCATGATAATGTCAAATATACAAAGTTCTATCAACAAATTAATATAACACTAACACTGTCAAAAAACACATTGCTAATTGTCATGCTTTAAATGAAATGAAACAAATAATGTCCCTTCATACACATAACAGGGAGTTCAAATAGCTGGAGTTCTAGCTAGCAGATCTGATCTACAAAACTTAATAAAATACCATGTAGGTGCATGCCTCTTTGCCAAGGTGACTAAGAGGGAGCTCTGAATGGGCACTAGATATTTAACAATACTATAAATTTCTATTTCATAACACAAATTACATTGAGAACACACCCAATAGAATTCACTGCTTAAGCATGGCTCTCCATACAGAGAAAATTTGACTGTTAATAGTATTTAAATGAGTTAAGTTTTAGACAACAACCACTTTAATCAAAGACCACTTCAGAATAGTGTACATCATATCCCCATTACAGATTTTTTTTTCAAACAGAGTGATGTAAATAATACCACTAACTTCACACATTCTTACTCAGTTATGATTATTTTAAAAAAGTTTGATTGATCGTTATTGCTTTTGTTAGCCAATATCTTTACTGCCACAGTGTTATGCAGTGGGTTGGAGGTCCTAACTCACTTATGCAGAGGGCCAGGTCCTATCAGAAGGTTGTAAGATGGGAACCCCACAGTACACAAACCAACATTTGGTCCATTGTCCAGTATGCTGGGCTACCACAAACGACATAAAATGTTAAGACCTTTTGTGAGCTCTGATGTTTGATGTTAGTTTTTAAAATAAAAGCACAGTTTACCCTCCTTAATATATGTAGTCCATTATTAAAATGCAAATAGGGAAACAATTTCTGAAAGAGAATGTTAAAACTGTGTTCCCATCATTAGACATTGCTCTCCCCGAAACAGTCAAGAAATAAAATCTACATACATGATGGAAATAGTGCTCCCTGCAGATCAAGTGCATAAAGCTCATACATGTCTGTGCTAAATGAAAAAATTAAATAAAATAAGAGTATGAGAACTGTTAATATGATTTTTTGTACGTTCAAAAGAAAATTAATTAACATGGAGATAAGGTTAAAAATGGCATTTAAATCGGATCATACAGTAAGGCAGTAAGTCAGCCCTATAACTGGAACATGGAATTTCTTTGTCTTCTACTTCACATCTTGCTTCAATTGCAAACAGATGGTATAAATGTATATAGCAGTCAAAACAATAAGCATATATGTGAAACCTAGTAGTATCTTAGCAAGTAGCTTAGCAAATAGCAAAAAGATTTTCAGTCAGCTTTAAATAGGAACTGTTTAAAATCATCTTGTTTGATGATCAAGGATCCTGACAGTTTCATGCTGCAGCCTCCCAGCAAACCACAAATAACTGAAATATATCTGCACTTACACTCATACATGCAAATGCACAAACATGATACGGGACATTTGAAATGGAATTACAAGAACTGTATTAGGCGAACAATTCAGTAAGTTTTATATCAGATTAAGTTTCATTTCATCACAGTAACAGCTCATTGCTTGTGACTCCCCTTATGCTCGAGCATCAGTTTTTCAGTTGATTAATATTAGAAATAGATGGAAGTGCACATGTTTTGCAGTCTAAATTACATTCATTGCCAAGAGTAAATCTTTGACCTACTGCTTGTAGTCATGCTTCACTGCTACCTTGTTGACCTCATTACACTTCATGCCCAGGCAAAAACACTGAACTGGGCAAGATGGGACACATTAACGACCATGACGTTTTGCATACAAACCAGTAATTTCTTTAATACATTTAAATTCAGTTTCTTTAACAGGTCTTAAAGTGAGTAACAACTGGCTTTTAATTTTATACAGGACTTTCATGTTAGCACATTTAAGGCCTGTCTTTGCTGTAATTGTTTTTACTTTCTTTTTTCCTTTGATCAATAACATTTTTGGGTTATTTGGAGCACATTATTACTAATAAAACTAGGTCCAAATCATTCTAAATTGCTATCTTTATGAATGTTCTTCTTTGTAATGATAAGTTTTTTAAATAATTAAAAAAATAAAAACAGCAGCATCTCCACAGGGAACAAAAGTGAAGATATTTATGCACGCTTTAATGTACCATTAACCAGTTATCTGGGATCTGATTACTTACAAAATATATACAAACAAATAAGTCATTCAGTATCAAGAATGGGCTGCACAATGTTCTTAGCGTCAATGCTGAATGTGACAGAAGAAAATCATGTCTAAATAAGTAAATATAACTAAAAGCCAGTCTTCAGTTACATAACATTTCTTTTTTGTATTTGCTATAAAAAATACCACTTTCAATTTCACAGGTATTGCTACTTTTATTGCTGGCATGTGTTCCAAAAGTGCTTTAAATAACTTAAATACAAAAACGGTAGAGACGGTTCAGCAGAGGATTGAGAGTGTGGAGGTAGAGAGGGTTAAAGCCTACAGATATGCAACTGAATGATGGTTTGGACTGGTCATCCAACTCCGATATCCTATAGAGGAAGGGGTAGAGCCAGCTCTACTCTGAGGAGACTGGGGTCCTTTAACATCTGTAGGAAGCTCCTGCACATGTTCTAGCAGGCTGTGGTGTCCAGCTGTCTTTTTTATGCTGTGGTGTGCTGGGGAGGAAACATTAAAAAGAGAGACGAAGTGCAATGTTGGTGTGGATCTGGAATCTGTGTTAAAGGTGGCAGAGGGAAGGACACTGCACAAACTGCTGTCCATTATGGATGACGATGGACACCCATTGCACACCGTCATCGTGGACAATAGAAGTAAATTCAGTGGCAGGTTGCTGTCACTGAGCTGCTCCACCGACAGACTCAGGAGATCACCATAAACATCTACACTTCTGGTCATTTCAGACACTCCACTGAACTTACTACCTTATAATCAATAAAGCATCTGTCCATCTATCCATATATCCCACTGCTCATAAACTGTAGAGTACCACAACCAGTTTAAATGCTGTATAAGAGTATTCATTTCCTTCTAAAATTTACGTATGTATAAAAAGGGCACATTCATCTTTGACCCTGTGCTCAGTTTTTCATTGGAGAACTAGCACTTGTTAGGTGTTCAGAGCAGGTGTTACCACAGTTCAATCCAGCAACAATGCCTATAGAAAATCCTCATCTCATTTGATTTCCTACTTACCTTTATTTACAGTCATCAGTGTGTTTGCATACATTCATCCCATATACTGGTGAATATTTGCTAATTCCTCCAGCAGTTCTGTGATGTTTTATCAAATGACAACAGGCTGCTCAAATCAATCCACAGATTTTATTTTGGCCAGGTCACCGACTTGGTAATTCAAGGACATAGAAGGTGAACCACCTGCCTTGTGGGTTAAGGGCCTTGCTCAATGACCCAACACTGGCACCTTGGAAGAGATGGGGTTTGAACCCTGAACCTGCTGGTCCGTTGTCTAGAATCTTATCCACCAGGCACACCACAGACCAAGCTTTGTGTAAAACTTTTGAGATTGATGGCTTGCACAGATGTTGCCATGCATTTTAGGTTAATTGTTGTTTCAAAAGTGCCCCTTTGTGTGCAGATAGATTTGGCACCCTGTTGAGGGTTGTTCCTGCCTTATGCCCTGTGCGTCTGCCTAGACATAGGCTTTTCTACGACCTTGATGAGGTCTTTGCAACATTCAGATAAATGAATACAAAGGTGCAAAAAGTTTATCATTTTAAGCATGCCATGTTGTTAATACAGTCTGCAAGTTGTATTAGCCCCACTAATTTTGCAAACTGGTCAAAATGATTAACCATTGCAAAATTATATATTTTTTTGTTTTCGCTCTTTGCAGGCATCATTTGTTGTTGATTGAACTTGAACATTTTTGGTTTATTCTATAAATTCCTAAAAACTAAATTAGTTTTCAGCAATGATCAAATTTATTTGCTATAAATGACAATGACATAATGAGAAGTTTGTGTTTCAGACCTCAAATTAACAAATATTACAAAGAAAAATTTAGATTTTCTTTAATAAAACAATACAAATGTTTTAGAATGTCACTATTTCAATCTCACCACTTTTCCCTACATTTTATACTTTTCCTTAAAAAATAAGGTTTATTTACCTTAGTTAACCAATATCTGATGCAATTAATCAGATACTGGAAGTCAATTGCTGCAAAACATGCATATATGTTGACTGTAAGAACTGTGGGTTCTTTTCCTGAGCTGTATAGCAGTAAAGGGAGCTACAGTATATAAGTGTAAGGCAGAGAAGACTGTAAGAAAGGATGCTGCGAAAGCAATCACCTCAAGGCAGGTCATAAGCACAAAGCATGTTCTTCTGCAGTTGATTTAAGTGCACTCTGCAAGGAAGCACCTGTTCCCTCAACCCATTCAGACTGGTGAAATTAGTTAACCCAGGAAACCTATAAGGATTTAAAACTGAAATAACAAATACACCTCTAAATGAGTCCAATTGTACTACTCTGCACATGCCCATAACAAAATGACTCCTGCCTGCTAAATTGTAATCAAACCCAGCACATATAATGGACAACATCTTATGACCCCTACCAGGTTCCTACACAAATAGACCATTTATCTTACAGATGTATTTTATGGCATAAAATTACTGAGCTCATAGATTGTAACATTTATGTCTTTCTTCATATTTGCTATCCATTGCTGGAATAATGTGAATTTCCCCACTGTGGGACATAAAGGTTCATCATATCTTATCTACAAGCACTCTATACCCTGTCCATCATAAGAAAGGGATCACAATGCGTGATCACATTGCTTGGGACATTCTCAGCATTAAAAATGACACTTTCATGGTACTTTCATGGGATTGTCGTTATTCTAATATGGTAACCTTACTATGCACATTGTTAACAGTTATTTATGTGAACATGCAGATCGTACCAGCATCCAGCCAAATGTGTCCTCTGGTCAGGTACTGACCATGATGAAAACACTTAAACTAGCAATTACACACTAAATGGGCCACGCATGCAATTAAACTTCTGGTCAGTAGTGGTGGTCCTACTTCATTAAAGGATGTACGTGAATGTGATCAATATGGCCATTAGTTGTAAGCATTAGTTTTTGACAGCCAGTATTCCAGTTGTGGCTGATGAGAGTATATAAACTAGAGATTGATACATTTTCTATTTACAGTACTGAACAAAACTCTAAAGCATAATATTAGCTGAAAAAATCACAATGCCTATTATTTATGTTTTAGTGGTCACCAAACTTTGTAGTTTTACATTTACAAACTGTAGTCCATCTATTTCTCAACATACATTGTCCGCTTCACTCTTGGTGCTCTAATGATTACAACCATAACAAGGCCACCACAGATCAGGTACTATGTGGATGATGGATCATGCTCAGCACTGCAATGACACTGATGTGAAGGTAGTTGAGTTGGTTGCATGGCGCTGGTACGACTGGATCTGTGATAGTAAACAAAGTAAAGGGGACTAACAGTAGTTGGAGTAACAGATGTGCTACAATCCATAACTGTGAAACTACAAAGTGCAATGACCACTAAAACTTAAATAATAAGTAGAATACAAACTTAAAAATAACGCATGCCTTTTGCAGACAGTTTGCACGGCATAGTATTTTAAGGCATGAAGATCTAACATTTAAGCTAACATTCTCTGCATTCTTATTTGTCCAAAGTTTAAAATGGCTGTGTCTTATCTCAATTTTCAATAAAAGCACCTATTGATTTATTTAGTAAAAAGGAATTGGCTATTGATCGGTTCTTTAAGGAATTGCAGTAGTGTGTACGGCACTTGGACACCTGTTACCATGTTCATTTTCATGACTCATTTCTATCGTCAACCTCTAATCACCTTATAATCTTTCACATCACAGCGATGTGATCTCCACATCAAGCAAGGATGAAAAATGTAGTCTCAGGCTGTGGTGAACTCGTGTTATTGGACAGTCTGCCTGCTCATTTTATATGTACAGGGTAGAGGCATGTGCAGCTGTATCAATGCTAAAGGACAACCTTAGGAAATCAACACTAACCAGGCATGGCTATATATAGCTAAATAATATGTTCATACATTCGCCACATCTATAGTAGCAGTTTGTCTGATGGGCTCAAGTGTAACATTATGTATCTGATTTCCAAACGCTACATGTTAGACACCAAGTTACTGAAAATGACTCGGCATACTGGCCTGGTTAAATTGAAATTGAAAATGATTATACTGCGTTTATGTTATTCACATTCTCTCTTTTCCACATTAATAATGTATTCTACATCAACAGTGAAGTTGTTCATTTATGTTATGCACCTGATGTGTGTGAAAATTGTGTAATTGAATAAAGTAAATCTAGTGCAACCTTGCTGGTGGCTGTCAACGAGAACAGCTAAACAATAGCCTCAGGCAACACAGCAGAAAATGTTACTATATTTAATAAGAGATTGCAGTCTTTAAGGCTACTGTCCACAATGTTAATTATATGCTGTGAATCGAGGGCCAAAAGTCTGAGACCACTAGTTAAAAATTCAGTTTTGCATTATGCTTGAATTAAATACAGCAAAACACCTTGGAGATCATGTAATTCTGACTTTCCTCTACAATCACCTGATCTAAAACCACCGAGTATTTTCACTTTTCAGAAACTTAAAGTCCATTCCAGCACCAGTGCACCTCAATTTGCTCATACTAACATCACACAAACAATTTTACTGTAAAATACACATGCATATTCATGTACATATACCAGGTATTGCTTACAGCCAAACAAAACAGATTTGTTGTATAATAAAAATAAACACATTTGTGCTTCCTCTATTCTAGAGTTTGTAAACCACAATGAATATAAAGCTAAATTAATGTGTTTTATACTTTGTACTCCAGTTTCCTCCCACAGTCGTGGGACTGTGGTGGCCTAGTGGTTAAGGTACTGGACTATGGACCAGGAGGTCTAGGGTTCAAATCCCACCTCTGCCACGGTTTGGTTCCTGAGCAAGGCTCTTCACCCACAATTGCTTGGATTGTAAGACTGTATTAATTGTAAGTCGCTTTGGATAAGTCTGAAAAATGACATGAAAAAATAAATGTAAAGTGGCTGTTAGTGTGCGCCCTACAATGGATTGGCACCCCGTCTGCCTTTTCTCCCAGAGTTGCCAAATGGGCACAGACTGGCCTGCAACTCTGTGTGAATTAAGTAAAAGATAATGAATGGATGATAAAATTCACAGCAAGTGCATTTTGCAGTTTTGCTCTGTGTGAACAAGAATAAGTGATGCAGAGGCGTAAATTAACAAAGAGGTAACATACTGTATAAAAGTAGGAGTACCTTTGTAGTACCTACAGTGTAAGGCACTAGACTATTAAACTGCCATAAGCTGAAATATTGTCACCACTGAGCCCTAAGATAAAATAAGTTTTATGGGCTTAGTTCATAAATAACTGGTTTCAACAAGCTTTCAGATTTTTCTCTTTCTTGTATCACAAAGATCCTCAATAAGATTTTCCCACCCCTCTGAGCATCTATGACTATAACTACACCTATAACTTTGGAGTATGTTGCGCCACACAGTGGATAAGATTATGTCAAATCTAAGATCTAAGCACAATAACTGCACAGTTGCTGCTTGTGCAGAATGGCAGAAATCAGTAAAGTGAATTTATTCTAGAAAGAACAAAAGAAGATTTCAGAATCTCTCAATTGTAGTATAACTTAATGATTATATACAAAAGAAGTCTGAAGTGTATTTCCATTTATATTTAACCGATATGACAATAAGTTTGAATATACAAACAGGCAAGTCATTACTTCTCATTGGAGTAAAGATATAACACATTTGACTGAAAATGAAGCTACTGGTACTCTGACTTCAACCATGATCTGTGATCAGATGGGACAAAACAGAACTTTTGGGTAAGTCTGGCAAAGTATTAAATCTACTCCACACTTATGAATAGGGAGCATGTGTGGTGCTCTAAAGCTAATACTTCTACAAAAGAAAATCCTGAGAACATTCTCAAGGTATAGTGCATGACTCCATGGAGTAACATGGATCTGGACAGACTCCAAAATGAGCAGTTCTTTAATTAAAGGTTAGTCTTTGTCGATAAGTTCAGTGAGAAATGAACAAAGACATTATATAATAACCTTTTAAAAAAAAAAAAAAAAAAAAAAAACTTGTCTTTTCCAAAGGTGCCGATATTTCTGTATCTGTCCACAAAAATGAAGTGTGTAGAGAAGCTACTAGTATGACCTTTTTTAAATTCAGATTTGCACTGTTTCTTTTTTTTTATTTAAATCTCAGCTTTATACCCTCAGGTCAGAATGACCCTGAAGAACTGTTCAGTTAAATAAACTGAAACAGAATGGCATTATAATGGAATGGTATTTAAGATATCATACACTTATAATGTTATTTATATTTGCCAAAAACAACAATATTAATTTGACAAACATTTTTTAAATTCACCTGTCTTTTACTCTCTTAGCAAGACTTATCTGTATTCTACTGGGTACACCATGTCTACATACAGAAGAAATGCCTGCAAGAAAAGAAGAAAAAGAGAATCCTTTCATCCCCATTAGATGTTATTTTCTGCTTCGGTTCCATAATTTGCTAATTTTCTATTCATTTGCTAGAAATGTCTAAGGGGTATAGCTTGGATCAGGGGAACATAACTGCTAAAGGGTATGCTATTGAAGTTCTACTGAAAATCCTTATCTAACCTGACTATATCCCAATTTTATAAACACACTGCCCTCCTGTCAATGTGCTTAGTTTTTTAGAGTGAATTTTCAAACAAAAAATTCAAATGGACATTATTATCAGCAAATTTTGTGCCAGCCATCCAATGGATGTACATTTTAATCCCAGCACAAGATGCTTCTTCAGCAAATCCATTAACCCTGTATTGGTTAGCTTTACACAGGGAATTTTGCTGCAAATCCCATCTAGCTGTTAAAACATTTAACTAAATAATTGCATACATGTGTGGTTACATCTACACTGATTTATCCTATAGGAAAATAAATCAAGAGTATTGTATTTTGTTGACAATACAGCATTCGCTCTGCATGTTACAGTACTTTTTTTCAGTTACTTCCCATTTACGCATTCATTTGGTAATACAAGTTAATAAAATGTCTACTGGACTACACAAATAATTGTTCTAATGAGCCATCTTCAACCAGCATTCTACCACAGCAAACAAAATGTACCAGTCTATCTCATTATTTATTGTTTTTAGTACAGCACTTACTCCAACTCGTATGCATTTGCTTCTGGTTTTCTCTTACAATAGAGTGGTCTTGCACTTTCTTCTGTGGTGCTGATAAACTGCTGAGTTTTGCTGTTGCCTTAGTAGACTGGAATAAGGAATAAGCCGAATTAATAAATGTTAAACTGATTAAATTAACCATGCTTACACAATTGTGAAGCAGCATTGGCAAGTGATGAGTAATGTGATCCAGCCCTTGTTTTTTTAGAGAACCAAAAAGAATTAAGAGCAGTAGTTTTCACTTGTTTTCCAACGGTTCTATCAAATGAGATTTGAGAGAGAATTGATAACATTCCAGTGAATCCCCTTCAATCTTAAAGGTGCTGAATGCTTGGCACAATGTAACCTCCACAGCAAAAAGTGTTACGTAGCTCCTGGAGACAGTCTCATTCATTATTACTGAATACAATGGACCCCATTAGCACTTGTTTCTGATTGTCTTATTAGCATATGGGGAAAGCACAGCAAGCAGAAAGAGACCCAGAAATAGAATGAGCAGATATACGAACAGAAAAGGGGAAATGGGTAGAACTCTGTGTGGGCTAAGCATGTACATAGCAGAATATGCTTTAGTAGATAAGAAAAAAATATGAGAGGACATTCTATCATGCAGAGAGCAAATGAATAAAATGTTTCATGTTTAGAAAGAGAATAACCAGGCTATGCTTCAGTGGCCGTTTCCTCATTGACAATTTTTTTTTTGCCATCATGCAAAAACGCATTACAGTAATGCCATACTGAAACTTGTTGCAGAGCCAAGTCAACAGCAGTCAATACCGTATGCTGCACACAGTCAAAACAGCAAGGGCTACAAAAGTTCAAGTTCATTGTCAAAGTATAGTGCTCAGAAACTGAAGAAAGAACAAATGTATGAAACCCTAACACAGCAAGCCTCCTGATAGCGATGTGATACCCTAAACAAAATAGCATGTAAACAAACCCACAGCTACCTCTGTAATTCAGCACTTAATACCGTAGCATTAAGCATTCCTTTCTTTAAAGGTCCTTTGCTTCTTGTTTTACCTACACCAACTAATACCAATACGTAGGCTGCAATCTATTTATGCTAGCATGGAGAGAAGATAAAGCACCTCTGTAAGTTTCTCTAGATAAGGGCATCAAGTAAATGCCCTTCCATACAGCAGTGACACGACGTGCATACAGTGTGTAGGCATTCTAACCCAACCACCCCACACACACCCTATAACTCTCACATGTTAGTTACTGTTAATGTACCACAAACTTAGTCTTCACTTTATATTATTGTATGGATTTAAAAATAGAGACAAACAACCCACAAACCTAGTACAAATGCAAAAGCATCATGTAAGAAATTGATGTATGCAATATGCCTGGGCAGTTTATTAAACACCAAACTCAAGTATGTTAGGTTTATTTGAATAACATCCATCCTCCATTCCTTTGCCAGATAATAGTCTATTACTTTATAGGTAAGTTTGACTGATCTTGCTGAACTACTGTTTATAATTCTATATAATGATATAAATGTTTTCCTTGCAAGTTGTCATTTGGCTTTATCTGGCAAATATAACCAGTAAAGATTTTAATTTATGAATGAATAATACGTAGTGACTTCTTCAGTATGCCAAGATCTCTACCACGATCTCAGCATGTGTAGCTGACATCATCATGGATGGCAGATCACCACCTTAAGCTAAATCCTGGCAAGACAGAAGTCTTACTCTTCTCAGGCGACTCTT
>JAVSBV010129733.1:0-17702 GCA_033117975.1 Parotocinclus spilosoma
TGCTATGTTCGTGTGTGTGTGTGTGTGTGTGTGTGTGTGTGTGTCTGTGTGTGTGTGTGTGTGTGTGTGTGGGTCAGGTTCTGGAGCGACTTCAGCAGAAGGGATTTGAGATTGTTGCCTCATGTGGAGGTGGTGTGGACTCCTCTCAGTTCAGTGAGTATGTTCTCCGAAGAGACATCAAGCGATGTCAGAGTGGAGTCACCACCTCCATCATCCAAATTAAAGAAGAGCCTATGGACTAGCAGAAAACGAAGACATTTTAAGGGTATACGCTTGGAATATGGTGCTTAAAAATTTGTGAACTCTTTAGAATTGTCTATATTTCTGCACAGGTATGACCTAAATCATCTTTTCACAAAAGTAAATAAAGAAAACCCAATTAAACAAATGAGACAACATATTATACTTGGGCATTCATTTATTAAGGAAAAGGGTCCAATCTGGCATATTTGTTAGTTGCAAAAGTATGTGAATCTTTGATTTCAGTACCTGGTGTGACCCCCTTGTGAATCAATAACTGCAACTAAACATTTCCTGTAAATGTTACTTAATGCTGCACGTCAGTTTGAAGAAGGTTTAGACCATTTTTCTATATAGAACAGCTTCTACTCTAGGGTGTTGCTGGGTTTCATCACATAAACCATTCACTTCAGGTTTTTCCAAAAAAAAAATCATTTGGGCTAAGGTCAGGACTTTGGACCATTCCAGAACATAAACAACATAAGGTATTTTGACTTGTGTGATTAGGCTTGTTGTTTTGCTGCATGACCCTTTTATTCTTGTGATTAAACTCAACATTTTCCAATAGCATTCTGGCTTTTCTATGTGATCTTTAGGCAACTTCAGTTGGGAATGTTCCAGAATGTTCCTTTTGGAGAGAAGTGGCTTTATCCTTGGAACCTGCCACACACACCATTTTTGTTCAGTGTTCTCTAGATGGTGTACTCGTGCACATTTAAATTAGGCTATTTAAAAGAGGGTTTCAGTTGCTTAGAAGTTACCCTGGGTCCCTTTGTGACCTCACATACTATTACATACTTTCCCTTGGAGTACTTCTTGTTGGATTGTAACTCGTGAAATTCTTCCATTGAAACAGAGTCTATCTATTTTTCTGCAATCCACAGAAAGCTGTTTTGTTTATGCCATGATATAACATATGTTGTGAACATTCTGACAGTACCCCGTTATTTATGTACAATATTGTGCCCACTCAGGCCAGATTGACATTCCACTGAGTGAAAACACTTGACTCTAATTTCACTTTACTAATTTCACCACACCTAAAATAACTGCTATTCCTAGAGATTCACATACTTTTACCACTTGCAGATGGGTCATTTGTCACAATAAACAAATTAACATGAATTATATGTTGGTCTTATTTGTTTAATTTAATTTTCCTTTAACCTGCTTTTATAATATGTGTGAAAATCTGATATTTTTAATCATCTATGTTGAAATCTAAAACATTTTGAGGGGTTCCAAAACTTGAAGGCACCAGTGAACACAATGACCACATTTTCTTAATTATGATGCACAGTGAATATAAAATTGATCAGTTAGATCAGATTACAGCAAGGCAAAGGTTTGTTTTAAAACTTTTTGACTGGTTGCAACAATAAATCAATGATATTGCTTAAACAGTGCTTAAACAGACTGTATTCGCTAAACATTTTCTATCAAATAGAATGGAGTTTTTTAGAGGTTAGATCGCAATGGTAAAGCACAAAAATAAAGATATAACCATTTACACAGAAGAACGACGTCTTTGTCCATCTTTGTTTCAGTGTCTCTCTGTCTTTGTCTCAGTCACAACCATGGTTTTATGGGTATAAATGGGTATTATCTAGCCAAGTTTAAACAATATAGAATTATTATTGCCATCCATGTCTTGTTTTGTGTCTTTTAGGCTGTTGTGGTGAAGTATTAGGGAGAATTTGGGAAAAACAAAATTAACCATATTGAATGCTTTAAAATTAAAACATATTGTTAATAGGATAAAGCTGTCATTCATTTGTCATTTATACAGTTAAATTAATTATTACGATTTATAGTAAAACTAAAGTAAATATACATCAAATCTACAGTGAAAAGGCCTTGTTATGACTGGAGGGAATCACAGTGATGCAGTGGTTAAGGCTCTTCCTCACAGCTCCAGAGTTCAAATCCTAGCCTGGACAATTGGACTGTTTTTAAATGTCCCAGTGGGAGTGAGATGAGTGAGTGAGTGAGATGAGTGAGATGAGTGAGTGAGTGAATGGGTGAGTGAGTGAGATGAGTGAGTAAGATGAGTGAGTGAGATGAGTGAGTGAATGAGTGAGTGAGTGAGTAAGTGAGTAGGTGAGTGAGTTGAGTGAATGAGTGAGTGAGTGAGTGAGTGAGTGAATAAGTGAGTGAATGAGTAGGTGAGTGAGTGAGATGAGTGTGTGAGTGAGATGAGTGAGTGAGTAAGATGAGTGAGTGAACGAGTGAGTAAGTGAGTAGGTGAGTGAGTTGAGTGAATGAGTGAGTGAGTGAATAAGTGAGTAATTGAGTAGGTGAGTGAGTTGAGGGAGTGAGTGAGTGAGTAGTTGAGTGAGTGAGTGAATGAGTGAATACGTGAGTGAGTGAGTGAGATGAGTGAGTGAGTGAGATGAGTGAGTGAGTGAGATGAGTGAGTGAGTGAATGGGTGAGTGAGTGAGATGAGTGAGTAAGATGAGTGAGAGAGATGAGTGAGTGAATGAGTGAGTAAGTGAGTAGGTGAGTGAGTTGAGTGAATGAGTGAGTGAGTGAGTGAGTGAATAAGTGAGTGAATGAGTAGGTGAGTGAGTGAGATGAGTGAGTGAGATGAGTGAGTGAGTGAGATGAGTGAATGAGTGAGTGAGTGAGTAAGATGAGTGAGTGAGACGAGTGAGTGAATGAGTGAGTGAGTGAGTAAGTGAGTAGGTGAGTGAGTTGAGTGAATGAGTGAGTGAGTGAGTGAGTGAATAAGTTAGTAATTGAGTAGGTGAGGGAGTTGAGTGAGTGAGTGAGTGAGTGAATGAGTGAGTGAGTAGGTGAGTGAGTGAGTGAGTTGAGAGTTGAGTGAGTAGGTTAGTTAGTGAGTGAGCGCTTGAGTGAGTGAGTAGGTGAGTGAGTGAGTTGAGTGAGTAGGTGAGTTGAATGAGTGAGTGAGTGAGTGAGTGAGTATGTGTAAGTGAGTGAGTGAGTTGAGAGTTGAGTGAGTGAGTGAGTTGAGTGAGTGAGTGAGTGAGTGAGTGAGTGAGTTGAGAGTTGAGTGAGTGCTTGAGTGAGTATGTGTAAGTGAGTGAGTGAGTTGAGTGAGTGAGTGAGTTGAGTGAGTGAGTGAGTGAGTTGAGAGTTGAGTGAGTGCTTGAGTGAGTATGTGTGCCTGTGCTACATAATGGAATCATTAATTTTTTAAAATTATTGAGCAATGTGGTTTTAATCATTCTGATTGTGTAACATAAATAATAAATGTATGAAGTGAGTGTGCAAATGGAAGAAGTTGCTGTAATAAAAAAATCTGTCACCAGTCTCCAGATTGATTGATGAAAAGTTAATAGAAAACATTAAACATAGCTGAATTCTAATTCACAGTTGTTCAAACCTCTGGAATAAAATTACATTGCTAGTAAATGTTTTTTATCAACTACTTTGGCCTACAATCTTGATAATTATTTAAAATGATGTTGAACTATAATATTGTTTAAAAACCTCCAGTAAAAAAACTGATCCATAATTCATTTTGGAACGAACACAACTGCACACTAAGGGCTGAACTTAACTGAATGCTGAGGGTTGCATTGTGGCATGGTATTTATCACTTAATGCTGACTATTTGCAAATAAACAATTAAGTTCAGATTTCAAAAATTACATTTATTGTCATTGTAGTGTATTCAATATGAATATAGGTTGAAAATGATTTGCAAATCATCGCATTATGTTTTTATTTAAGTTTTACACAACATTGGAATTGGTGTTGTACAAGCTGTAGACTGACTATGTTACATTGTATGAAAGTGTTACATCTGCAGTGCTGTCCCATAAAAAGATTAAAAAAAATAGAATAAAGTATGGGGGTTTTCTCACTTTTGTGAGATAGTGTATGTATATTTATTTATTTATTTATTTGCTTCTGTAACAATTTCCCTCTGAATCAATAAAGTTCCATTTATCTGATAATTTAATTTAATCTATATAATTTAGTCCTGCAAAAAATCAACGACCAGTTGTTTGGTTTTCCCCGTCTTGGTCTGAAGGCAATTTTGTTGAAACCAGTTCATATTATAATTGTATTCCCCATGTCTGTGTGGTCTTTCTTTCTAATGTCTCTTTTTCTGTGGTAGCCTAGCGGTTAAGGTACTGGACTATGGACCAGAAGGTCCAGGGTTCAAATCCCACCTCCGCCAAGCTACCACAGTTGGGTCCCTGAGCAAGGTCCTTAACCCACAGCTGCTTGGATTGTAAGACTGTATGAATTATCAGTCGCTCTGGATAAGGGCATCTTCTAAATGCCATAAATGTAAATATAAATGTCTCTAAAGTGTCTCAGTATGAGTGAGTATGTGAGTGTGTGCTCTGTGATGGATTGGTGACCTGTCAGGGGGGGTGTGCCCACTCTGGCTCCCTTGCATTTATATTTACATCAGAATTTCGCAGACACTCTTACGCAGAGTGAGAAAGAAAGAGAATTGTGGGTTAAGGGCCTTGCTCAAGGACCCAACTGTGGTAGCTCGGCAGAGACGGGAACCTCTGAACCCTGAGCTTCAGTCCACAGTCTACCACCTTAACCACTGAGAAACCACAATCACAATTAATTGGTGATTGGTAAAAATGAATTAAGTAATGTTCCAGTGTTTTTGGTGTTTCAGCACTCTCAAGTGACCCTTCATAAATGACAGTTTGGTATGTATGATGACAGAAAATGTTGGCGAAGTCTTTGTCATTTTTTGAATGTGTTCTATATTGATAGAAGTCGAAAATAAGTTATCTCTGCGATTTCACGTGCAGTGTGTAGGGAATGGGGATCATATAGGGCGTCACGCGGGCGGCTCCACATGCTGAGAGTTACGTGTTAGGCCAGAGTTTTTTATTGTTTGTTTAGCGGATCCGCCTGCGATCATATTTGAAGAATACAAAAAAATATATATTTTTTGTATTTCTCGGATCCGCCGCAGCACCAATGGTTTAAGTTAAAAATAAATCAATAAATAAATAAAAATTAAATTAAATTTAAAATATATATATATATATATTTATTTGTTTTTAGCTTTTTCCGCCCTACGGTGGAGAGCGCCAACCGTTTTCTTAAGTTCATTTTATTTTTTTCCAGATTCACTTTAATTTAATTGTAGGTTAAATAAGTTTTCTTTTTAAATAAAATTATTTTGATTTCTTTCTCCTTCCTTGTATTAATTCCACATAGTCCCCGATAAATTGAAAAGTGCTGAAAAATAAAGATTTATATATTTTTTTCCCTCCTCGGTAGATTCTTAAGAAGGGACATCCGAGGAACAAGCAATTTAAAAAGTCTGGCCTTGGTACCTAGGAGCTGATTGGTGCTGATGCACAGCTGATTTAACCCACAGCTGAGAGCAGAAGAAGCGGCTGCGTTTAAAACGCCCAACTGAGACTGATATGACGCTGCAATGCGATACTGTAAACAGCACTGCGCGTGGGTTGTTAGCATGACACGACGCGAGCTGTGTATTTACCGTTCAGCAAGTTCGTGCGATGTCGGAGAAGGAAAATGTGGCGTCTAATGAATTTCCAGGTGAAGCGATAGAAAAAAAAGAACCGACACCTTCAGCATGCACCAAGATATCAGATAAACACGACGCTCCTGATGCCACCCAGGCGTCCCAGTCTGTAAAATCAGGACCTACAGAAGAAAGCAAAAGTTTGTCATTGGAGCCACGTGAGTTGCATAAAGAGGAGCTTGCGAAAGCTGAAGGTCCCTCCACTAACTCCAGCATGTTCCCAAAACTTGTGACATCCACTTTACCATTCGCCTCAATGCCTCCAACTCCAAAGGTCCTAGTGAGCACTGCGGCTGTCAGGTCTGCCACACCTCTTGTGGTAGGGACCAGAGTGGTGCCCGGAGTCGGCATGGCAGTTGGGACACAAAATTCACCTGCTGGAGTAGTCGCTGTAACAGCTAACCAGGTCAGAGGCCAAGCGGTGACCCAGACTCCGCTCAGAGGGGCGATACTGGCCTTACCAAGGGCATCGACTCAACAGCAGAATGTAGCAGTGGCACGGAACCCTCAGACCACCTCCATCCAGCTGCCTGCCAACTTCCAAATTCCACAAGGTGTGTGTTATAGGGCATTTTTTTCAACCTTAAATTGCATGTCAGCTTCTTGCTTTAATTTGTCATTGTTCCTTAGGTATGGTTTTAATTCGCAGTGACAGTGGACAGTTGATGTTGGTATCCCAGCAGGCTTTGGCTCAAGCCCAAGCTCAGGGATTAGTATCCAAACCATCAGCAGCTGCAAGACCACAAGCGTCACAGGTGCGTTTGCGCTTCTGTTGCTAGTTTTAGAACATAACAGCGTTTGTTATTTAATCTACTCTCTATCTACCACATCTGTAAACGATTGCAGATCCTGCAAAACTGTAACATCACTTCACTTATTTTAGGCTATCAAGACTCTGACTTGCAACTTTTGACTTTTTAAACAACTTCTGGCTTATGAATAACACCCACAAATTCCAGTATATTTGACTAGTCATGGATTATGAAGAATTTAATCCTGGGTATCACCTACATGTGGACAGTTCCTGTATTTGAGCCTGGTTCCTCTCATGGTTTCCATCTGAGTTTTTATTTGTTTTATTTTTTTTTCCTCTTTTCTTTCCAATGTCACCGCTTGCTCTGTTATTGGTGAAGCTGCCTTTATATAATAAAGTCTATTCTGATATCATAGTACAGGCATGTGCCAATTAACAGGACATTGACTGTACATTACCATAGTAACATAGTAGTTTAGATACACTACACAGTTAATTATTTTGAAACATCGCAGTGGTTAGCAGTGTCGCTGATCCTGATACCCGACTCCGTGTACACGTCCTTCCTGTGTTTATTTGCAATTAGTTGCTTCAGTTTCCTCCCATGTTTCAGAAACATGCATTATATTGACTGGTCACTCGAACATGGCTCATAACCACCCTGTTGAAATTAATTAAACAACCTTTGGTTTGTCGTGACTATAGCCATTGATGCTAATGTGACATTAAATTAACATATGTAACACTTAATGTAAACTAGGGGTTTTTATTTATATACATCCATAAATACACTGCTCACAAATGGTGAAATAAGTTTATATATGTTATTTATTTGATGGACATTAGACAGTGCATACCTGCATGTGAATACAAATCGTTACATGTATACAAATATATGCACAGTTCTTATACTAAGCAAAGCGGCACAGAAAAGCCTTCAGAGCTCTTAAGAAAGCTGTTCCTGTAACATACACTCTCCTATATGTAAATTTGTATTATTATAGTCCAATCAGAGCCACAACTTTGATGGTAGTACATTACCACAAGTTCTCATTTCAAAATTTCTTTATTGCATATTTAGGGCTTCATTTAAGACTAAATAATTGAATAAAGCTGTTAAAAATATTTCTTCAGGGTAATCAGTACAAATGATGCATGAAGAATCTGTCTTCATACAGTATGTGCTAAATTCATATGATCATTAATGCCATACAATCTTACGAGAGTTTAGTTACAACTGATAATTTTTTTTAAACCCTGCCCACTTTTCTTGATGATCTACTTGTTTTTGTAAGATATCAGAACTTTTGCTAACTGTAAGCTAACCATTGTTTTAACAGACGATTGCAACAGCCACATCTATCATCAGAGTTTCTCCCCCACCTTCATCTGCAACTGTTACTACCATAGTAAAACCTGCTTCAACTACAGGAACTGCCATTCAGAAACCCAGTTCCAGCACAGACACCGCCACTGTCAATTCCTCCTCTACAATAGCTAGTGCCGTTGTTACAACCCCCAAAGTGTTGCCAACTCCCGGTCTTAAACCAAGCTCAAACATGGAAAGCACAGTCATTAAAGCCACAGTTTCTCAGAATCCTCCATCAAGAATGATAAACCAGATGAGCACTGGTACAACAACATCTGTTACAACCACATCTGTGGTAAAGGTGGGTTTAGGGCTATTCTTATATCATCATGTTGCTTATATGTTGATATTAAATACTGTCTCAAATCCATTTTTACAGTGCATTGGCAAGGCATCTCTTTCTTCTGTAACTCAAACCGTCTGGCCAGTTGGTAGTGGCCCTCGAATGATTTCCCCCAACATTCCCACTAGAACCAGCATCAGCAAAATCTCCACTCCAGTCACTGTCACTGCCGTGAGTAATTTCAGATCTTTGTAACTTGTTCTAGCATATCCCAAAGGAAAACCGAGTTCAGCGCAAATATGCGTTCCAAAAAGATATGAAGTTATTAAATTACAAGTAAAATACTTTTAAAGACCACTGATCAGTAAAAACTGAAATCATTATTTTGCATCATGACCAAAGGCCTAATATGATAGTACTTGGACTGTGGAAGGAACCTGGAGTACTCTGAGTGAACCCACATGGACACCATGAGGACACACAGACAGTGTCTAAGGTCGAGATCAAACGAATGATCTGTGAGGCAACAGTACTAACTGATGCACCATGGATGCAGACTCTGTTGTTCTCGACAACAATTTGAGTTCTTCTTTCCTTACCTTGCTTATGGTCTTGAGACCGGAGATCTAGGCTGGATTTGAATACAACAATAATGATGGTACTTGTGTTGCAGTTTATTAAACTTTAAAGAAATGTTTTTTGTGAACACGACAGGCCAGCTGTGTTTCATGGAACTCTAATCAATTTAATATAATTTTCTATTGGTTCTTTATAAGTGGGCAGCCTTTTGACAAATATTTCTGTAATAATGCTGCGATTTGTATTCTCTACAGGAGACGTTAGAGAATGTAAAGAAATGTAAGAACTTTCTGATAACCCTGATGAAGCTGGCATCCAGTGGAACCCGCTCAGGAGACATGGCACGAAATGTTCGAGCTCTTGTCAAGGACTTGCTGGTGTGACTTTAAACTTAGCATTTTGTAGATGCCTTTATCCACAGCACTTAACAGAAGTGTTCTGTAGTCTTTTTTTTTTTTTTTATTTATTTCCTCATGTTAGTACAGGTAGCATACAGCACAATAACACCATCAGACCTAGAGTTGACAAAGAAATAAAGAAGAGGAACAATAAAATAATTTATATAAATGTGTAAGTGACAGTTCAAGCATCACTTAAGTGCTGAATAAGTCCTTAGTCTCTGTGTAAAGGCAGTAAGAGACTTTTTATGCTGGACTTTTTTTATTGCTTGTTTCGCAGATCCGCCAACAATCATATTTGAAGAAAACTAAAAATAAAAAAAATTAAAATATATATATTTTTTGTATTTCTCGGATCTGCCGCAGCACTGATGGTTGAAATAAAAAAAAAAAAAAAAACATTAATTTTTTAGCTTTTTCCTCCCTCTGGTGGAGAGCCAACGGTTTTCTTCTGTTCATGTAAATTTTTTTCCATATTCACTTTAATTTAATTGTAGGTTAAATAAATTTGATTTGTAAATAAAATATTTTTATTTCTTCTTCCTTCCTTCCTTCCTTCCACATTGAAAAATAAAGATTTATTTTTATATTTTCCCTCCCTCCTCAGTAGCTTCTTAAGTAAAGACAGCCAAGGAACAAGCAATTAAAAAAAAGTCTGGCTTTAGTGTGATTTCAATCCACCATATGGGTGTCAGTACAGAGAAGAATCGTGATACTTGTTTTACTTTAATCTTGCGAGGAGTCTCTAGTTAAGTCATGCTTGAGACACGCATGGTACAAGTTCTGGGACAGGGTTTGATCAAGGTAGGAAGCAACTGGTCCATTTTTGGCATAGTAGGCAAGCATAATGTTATCCATTAAAGAAAGG
The DNA here is from genome assembly GCA_033117975.1 of Parotocinclus spilosoma. NCBI lineage: Eukaryota > Metazoa > Chordata > Actinopteri > Siluriformes > Loricariidae > Parotocinclus > Parotocinclus spilosoma. Next base: position 9,996 of record JAVSBV010129733.1, read on the forward strand.
GCCTGATTTGTATCCATAGGAAGACCTAGCCAGACTATTGATGAGCATTGTGGTGGCTTCAGTGTAAAGTAATGGTCAAATGCTCCTGATAGTGTAGGTAAGATACCTGCATAATCAAGTCAGTTTGGCAACATGAGTCTAGGAACCTAACTGATTTTCAAGAACTGCTTTTGTGGTTTCTCACATTTTTAGAGGGTGTGATGGAGGAATTTGGGGAAAAAAATTGTGTTTTCAGAAATGTAAAACAGCATAATCTTCCTTAGGCTCCACATGATGTTGTAAATAATGTTTTGTTTTGAGGATGGGCGACTAGAGGCTGAGGAGTTTACTGAGAAACTTTATATGGAACTCAAATCCTCCCCACAGCCATACCTGGTCCCTTTTCTTAAGGTAAGATCTGTTTGCATGACATGAATTGGATTTAGTGAGGGTAAATGACTAGATCATAAATAATTGAATCCTGTGTTGGTTTCCTGTCTTTTCCAGAGGAGCCTGCCTGCTGTGCGTCAGCTCACTCCAAACTCCCAGCTCTTCATCCAGCAGTGTGAACAGCCCAAAGCCTCCACTTTATCCACATTCAGCACCACCACCCAGAAGCTCTGTCCTACGACCACTACAATCGCGCAGCCTCTCAGAAGCAGTGTAACCACCAGACCTCAGCTGGTAAATTAAGACGACTATTATTACAGTACATTGTTTATCATGGAGCAATATCAGTATACAGCTTCTGTCAGTTTTTGTTTAACAAACACACATTTCAAATGTCCAACTATACATATTAGGAACACTTCCAAATTACAATTACCCTTCCATTTCTTAGGTTAGCCTGTGTACAATAACAATGGTCATATTTTAAAAACTGAACAAAAAGCTTGTGTTTTAAATTGCCATTATAATATTAGTGCCTGTGACACTGGACATTCAGCCAGTAAATATGAATGTAGTGTCTGGGTGTCTTTTACACTTTTGGTAAACATTACAACTAGCCCAGTCTGTAAACTGAAAATGATTTTAATAAATATATATTTGTACATGTAAAACATTTTGTGAAAACTTGTAACTCTGGCATAAGAGATTTGGTTGTTTTAGTTAAATACCAGATATTACCTTCTTTTTGTTTGAAACTGAGAAAGAAGAATGCTGTTAAATTGTGTCTCAGTTTTATGATAATTGTTTCAATTTGTTTTGTTTATCAGGTTAAATCCCTTGCCACCCACACTTCGATAATTCACTTTGTCATCAGTATCTCATCTGGTTCTCTGGAAGCTGTCATTTTCAAATGTCATTTATCATTATATAATCTAATTTTCACACTTTGTAAGTTTATTTCATTCGTTTGTATTGACGGATCATTCCAAAATGTCACAGCTCATTTTTCGAATACCTAATACACACTGAAAATGGTTGAGTACTTCATAGAACTTACTCTTGAGAGTTTACAGGTAACACTACATGACATACATTTTCTAATTTGTAAATTCAGCTATATTCCTTGACAAAACCAAAAAAAAAGGCAGTAAAACACCAGGAAGGTGTTTTGGGGATCAAAAAAGATTTTATATGCAAATGTAATAATGATATACTGTATGAGAGTGATTACAATATTAGAGCAAAATAAGTTTATGAAACTTTTACAATTGAAAGAAGTCTTTAGTATCCAGCGGGGCAGGAAGCATAGAGGTCCCATATGGTAACGTCCAGCACATTTGCCCACAGCTGGCTTTAGCTTTTGTAGATCCTTGGTTCATTGATTGGTGGCCGACGGTGACCAACTGTCGTGTTGCAATGGAACCCCAAATCATCACACCAGCAGTTGGAAGCATTTAAGAGCTTGTTAATATGGCAGCATGGGAAGCACTTTTATACCATTTTTGTGGCAAGAACCAGTGTCTCCAAATCAGACTACACCTGTAATTGTTTAAATATCTGCCTGAAATATAACTGCATGTCAAGCAATCAAGCGTATATTGTTATACTATATTATGTTGTAATATTGTTGTCCCCAGAAAACAATTGAACATGCCTTTATAGATATTATACAGCTGACAAAAAAGAGAGATATGTAGATTGTCTGCAAGTATTTATTACCAGTCAGACCAGAAACTAATGCTACAGTCTAACAAAGTTTGAAACGCATAGTAACAAATACTAAGCGCTTGAGGATAATTTGGTGTATATACGAAGAGCAGGTACATCAACAATGCAATGGTTAAGCGGGACATTATCTTGGATATTGTTTAAGGAGGTTACCTTTCACTTTTTTTCCTTCCCCTAAACTGGATCATTCTGCCTGGTGTAGAAAAAAAACTGGAGGTTAATGAACCAGACAGGCTGCAGCATTTGAAATGTTGTATAGTAAAGCGAAAGAATCTGATAGGCCAGCTAGCAAAACACTGAAGTAATTGAAAGCTGGAAATGGCAAGAGCCTGTATGGGGATCTTTTTGCCCTGTTAGAACTGCTGCAGTAAACTGGAAGTGTTGTTATTGTGAAATGGAAATGTGTAGAGTATTAGAAAATTGATAGTTCTGGTTCTAAAACCTGAGCCATACATAAAGTACTTTGGAAAACCGTCTACACATACCTGTGGCTGCCTCACAACAACTGAATTTTGTATTAATGCATCAGGCTTTTAAGTAAAATTTTAGTTTTGATTTAGCTGACAGATGAACGTTATAAAGAGGTAGACTCAATGGATACTAATCCCTGCAGTCGTGTTTAAAAAAAGCTAGCCCTCCCGAAGCATTAGATGGTGCATTGGTAGCAAATAATGAGCAATTATTGAACATAATTGGATGTGGGTAGACTCTAGTGTGTGACTCTAGGTTGACTCAGATATGCTCATTAGACACTCAAGGCTCAAGTCTTCAGTAGATAACTTTAGTTTAGTCCTTTTTAGGCCATTTAATAACCTTTCTCTGCTGAGTTGTGTATACTGTGTGCTGCATTTGCTGTTGCATTGGTTAAGTTCAAGTTTTCTACTTGGTCAGGTGATCCAGCAACCCAAAGCAGTGATTGTGGAGCAACGCATGACCTCCTCATCCCATGTTGTGTTGCCAGTGCAGAACCACACACAACTTACGCAAGCAGTTGTACAGAGTCGTACACAAGCAGCAGGTGAAATATATTTTCCTTGTGTCCCTGAGATGTTAAAGGCATATTCGGGGCTTAACGACTGTAGCCGTCTAGTCTTGAATCTTCCTGATTGAGCACGCTGACCTTCTTAGTTAAGTGTTTGTTTTTCAGCAGCTTTTGGGAAACCCTACTCCCTCCAGGCATCTAAAGCCCCATCTGGGCCATCTCAGGCAGCACATTTCAAGGACAGCAACTCTGGCTATTTCCGGTAATGACTGCTATGCTTTGTTCTGGTTTCATGTGCCTATCTGTCCAGACCTAGAGGAGGACAGACTAGAGGATAGACTTTGTCTTAAGAAAAAAAGGATAGAAAGCTATCTCATTTACTGGTGACTGTTCCTGAAGATTAAAGTGAGCAAACATCCAGTCTGTAAGAAGGCTGAGTAGGGGTCACTGTTTCAGCGCCAAGGAATATAGCCTATAATTAAAAATCAGAAAAAGTTAGGACAGTATGTAAAATGCACATAAATATCCACACAGTATTTCTTACACTTACTTTGACTTTTATTTCATTGCAGACAATATGATAGATAGATAGATATAGATAGATATATATATATATATATATATATATATATACACACACACACACTTTTTTTTTTTTTTTTTTTTTCTTTTTTTGGTTTGTTTTGCCTGGTCAACTTCTTTTCATTTGTTCATAAACTTTCATTCCTGCATTTTAAGCAACACATTTCGAAAAAGGTGGGTCAGGGGCAGTTGGAGCTAGTAATTAATTTAATGAAACTAAATAATAATGTCATTTGATAAGGTGATTGTAATCGTGATTTGGTACAAAAGCAGCATCCATGAAAAGTTTTTTTTCATTTTTTTAATTACAGAAAAACATATTGTCCCTCATCTTCAATCCTTTTAGACAGCAATGTTTCAAGAGCCGTCATTCATCAAAAGCTGATGTAAGCTCATGGGCAAGGGATTACTTTGACAAACTTTTGTCAGTCAATACAATACTGATTTACATTCACAAATGCCACTTAAAAGTTGTTGCATGTTAACCCTGTTCAGAAACCCATCCATACAATGTATGTTGTAGGCGCCAGACCAAAAACACAGCAACACGTCCAAAAGACTTGTAAACACTGAAACACTAAATTACTTTGTATCCTCTGTGCAAAAATGTCTTCAGTGTGTGTGCGTGTGAATTTTAGTGCATTTTCCAAACTGATCACCATGCTTACTCAGTCATTGTAGGACATACAAGAGATGTCAATTGACATACTTTGGAATTGGGTAGAAAATGGGATGACTTGTAGGATATCCACTCATGGATAGATGGGCCAGGAGTCAAATCCAGGTCTCTTGGGCTGTGAGGTGATAGTGCTGACCACCCTTTGGGCCAGACTTTTATTATTCCCCCACCCTTTTTTTTTCCCTTTTTTGGTATTTCGCGGATCCACCGCAACACCAATGGTTAAAATTCCAAAAAAGAAAGGTGTTTTTTTTTTTGCTTTTTCTGCCCTCTGGTGGAGAGCCAACTTTTATTTTTTTTTCTTTCTGTTCATTTTTTTTTCCAGATTCACTTTAATTTAATTGTAGGTTAAATAAATTTTATTTTTAAATATTTTTTTCCTTCTTCCTTGTATTGATTCCACATAGTCCTAGAAAAATTGAAAAGTGCTAAAAAATAAAGGTGTGGTTTTTTTTTGTTTTTTTTGGGCCCTCCTCAGTAGATTATTAAGTAGGGAAATATGAGGAACAAGCAATCAAAGTCTGGCCTTATAACATCTGTATTCATTAATTAAGATCGATTCAATACTTATTTAATACCCAAGTTGACTCTCCACAAGCTTCTGTTGTCAGATTATCTGAATCCAAACATTAAAGTTAATCTGCTGAAGTCTGGTGTGCCTTTGTATTTTTGTTTGCTACAGCTCAGCTCTTAACCTCCTTATTGTTTCTCTCACATTTTATCTGTGTGACTTCCATTCCACTCGCATGCTACATGCTGTGATCTATATTTAACCTAATTTCCGACAACAACGTGATTCTGCGTGGCTGTAGCTGCCAAGTCATTTGTTTCTTTCAGTGATACTCGCATTTATCCATAATGAATAAACCTACAATCACCAGCATTTTGAGGTACACCTTGCTTATATGAAGTTGGACTTCCCTGAGAACTACCATTATTACTATTGCGGTAGATTCACCAAAGTGCTGGACACAATTTTCCGAGATTTCAGTCCATACTGACATGATAGCGTCATGTAGTTGCTGCAGATCTTTCTTCTGCTCATCCATGATGCGAATCTCATGTTCCACCACAACATGCTCTACTGGGTTGAGATCAGGTGACTGTGGAAGCCATTTCAATACAGTGAAGTCCTTGTCATGTTCAAGAAACCAGTTTGACATGTGACATGCCTTGCTATCCTGCCATCAGAAGATTGAGACACTGGTCATATAGTTCTGAACATGTCCAACAACAATACTCCTATATGCTGTGACATTTAAAGGATGCTCAGTTGGTACTAAGGAGCTCGGTGTGTGCCAAGAAAATATCTCATCAGATCAGGCAACATTTTTCTAACCTTTTGTCCAGTTTTGCTGAACCTATGGGAATAGTGGTCTCAGTTGCCATTGTTAACTAAAAGGAATTACTGTTACCCTTCTGTCTGCAAAAACCATGCTGGTGTTCTCCTCCAACTGCTAATGTCAACAAGGCATTTGTGATGAGAGATCTTCAATCTCTGGATATTTCTTGGTTCTTATCATTCTCTGTATGCCTTAAAGATGGTCATAAGAGAAAATCCCAGTAGATCAGCAGTTTCATATACACATAAACCAGTCTGTCTTGCACTAACAACCATGCCAAATCACTTTTTTATACCCATCCTGGTGCTCCGTTTGGTCATATTGAACATGTCTGCATACCTCAATGCAGTAGTATCTGTCACACTTCTCACAAAAATTAGTGGCTAATGTCACACTTTGTCTTCCTTCACCATATTCCAGTAATGTTAAAAACACCTGTAATGGGATTCAAATGATTATTGGATTAGACCAGAGGTTGTAACACTATACCCATGGGTCATTAGTGTGAATTCTAGATCTTTAATTAAACATATAAAATACTAAATTGACTGAGAAAATCATACAATATGAGAAATCTAAAAGTCGGGTCCAGGAAAAATTGATCCTGACACCAATCTGTGTGTCGCTAGAGAAACAAACAACTACGCCTTTCACTAAAGTACATGGCTTGGGTACTTTTGTCCACCACTCTTTAAAGCTTTTGGCAGAAAAGTAATCTTAATTTGATATTTTTTTCATTGCTGATCCTTGCTGTGTTAGATACAGAACATGTTTGATTAATATCTATGTGAATATATGCATGTTTCACACAGAGATGATGATGACATTAATGACGTGGCTTCCATGGCTGGTGTGAATGTGAATGAGGAGAATGCCCGAATTCTGGCCTCCAGTTCAGAGCTGGTGGGCACTGTGGTGCACTCGTGCAGGGACGAGCCCTTCCTACAGACAGCAGCACTGCAGCAGAGAGTGCTCCACATAGGTAATGGAGTCCTCAAAGCTTTTAAACAATGCAATGGTAATGGGTGCCCCATAAACACAAGTTTTGTCTGGTATCCGTTTCTGTGGGTATCCATGTTTTCCCACCATGCTCTCCTGAATTCTCAACACATGTTAAGCCCTGTAGTGACAGACAGCGCGGAGAGGCTCTGTCTTTGATCTGCAGTATCTCTGACATGGCTGTTCCACTTAATCAGTATGCTAATGACCGTAGAATGGCACAAAATTGCTGGATTGGCAGGAATCCTCTATGCTGGCAGAGTAAAATAGCAAAGGGAGAAAGACAGAGGTAGGGGAGATGGAACAAATTGCCCAGGAGGAACAAGCGTTTGGGGGGGGGGGGGGTTGGACTTACATTAACTCTGCCTGCATCAACACAAGAGGCCAGACAAAATGATATATTGGTACTGTGTTGTATACGCAAACGGATATCTGTATGCAAAGTGATGAGAAGGCATGTGCGTGCGTGCGTGCGTGCGTGCGCGTGTGTGTGTGTGTGTGTGTGTGTGTGTGTAGGTAATTCTCTGGGAGTTACAGAGGCGAGTCCAGATGTGCTTGTATTACTTTCTCATGCCACCCAGGAACGAGTCCGAGATCTGCTGGAAAAGCTCACTGCTATAGCACAACATCACAGTGTCTCTTACAGGGTACACACACATTAACACACACACAAATACATTATCAACCATTAATCTTGCCAAGGTTGGCACATTAATATCAGCTGTAATACCACTCCAATTTAATAGAGCTACAGACATAAGAACACAGCTCTAGCGACCTTTAGTTATTGTTTGGTGTGCAAATATTTGAACATTTTTTGGAGGTAGGACGATTGGCGTCACTTCCAGATCACTGACGCACGATCTCAGCTAAAGTTTCTGGAGCAGCTTGAGAAAATTGAGAGACAAAGGAGAGAAGAGGAAGAGAAGGAAACCCTGCTGCGTATTGCTAAGGTGTGTGTGTGTGTGTGTGTGTGTGTGTGTGTGTGTGTGTGTGTGTGTGTGTGTGTGTGTGTGTGTGTGTGT
>JAVSBV010129743.1:0-17701 GCA_033117975.1 Parotocinclus spilosoma
AAGAGATAATGTAGTTAGTGATGTGTTTGGAGCAAAGAGTCTATTATTCATTACTGTCTATTCTGATTTACTTTACGATTTCTTAGTAGGTCACAAAATATACAAACAATCAAATATAGCTAGGGGGCACTGTGTGACATTTATTGGACAAACCTAAGATTCTTGTTCAAATCTGTTTACACATACTCACACGATGCACTGATTGACAATCTTTCATTTCAATGAGAAATATTCTGATGAAAGTTAATTAATCTTTATGTTGCAGATAATATACACATATGCACTAATGAACATGGCTGAAATAAAAAAAACATACAAATTTTGTAACAATGCTTGTTTGACGTTGTAAAACAGCACTACATTTAGGAAGACATAAGGAATGTTGAAAGTGTTGTGATCACTGTCTTTAAATAAATATCCATAAAGAGCCAGTTTACTTCTTTCTCCATGTCAAAGTGACAAGAGAGTTAAACGCAACAGCATGGGTTAAATCATGGACTCTATAGATTTGCAATAAAGAGTTTTTTTATTGGAAAGCTAGATGTGCCTGAGCAGGCACTTTATAGCTTATACCATATTGTCTGTCATGTAATATTGATGCAGAGTATTTCACTCTGTTAATCAATACATGTCACTTTGGAAAGTTAACCACAACTGTTTGGGATGGGGCTTTCAATGCCATCATTATGGGTAAGCCTAATGGCTGTGTAAGAAAGCTGACTACAGATAGCAGTTATAGGCTTTGAGCCCAACTGTTCAGTTAGCTGATTTGTAGTGCTTTATGCTTGCATGTTGAATATGCCAGCCATGTTTTATTGTGAACACCATGTGTGTTTGCTCATTATATCTTGATCAGAATTGACATATGTATGTCAATATTGTTCTGATTTACTTTATGAAACTTTTCATTTATGACATAATAAGCTAAAACCTTAGATAACACATTTATATAAACTAAAACCCAGAAATAAAAATGTTTGCTTGTTTGCAGTGACCAGTTCTAGAAAGCCATCCAGTCATGTAAGGCACTGTGCTATATTTACTTTTCTGTTGTTGTTTTTCATATAATTATTGAATGTACCAGGGATACTCCAATATGTCCACATTTGTTTTTTCCTCTGTCAGCAGCCATCTCCAGAGCCTCTTCATGTTGATTATGATGCATGGTTTATTGTTCCAATGCTTCGTCTAATTGGACTCTTCATTTGCCATAATAAACAATCTAATCAAGACCAGATGATGAAAGGACTGAGTGTATCTCTGACCAATAGCTCTTGTGCAGGTCTGTGATGACTTGATTTAGTTTTCTAGGGTTTTTTGTATGGGTTTTGTGCAGGCAGGTAGTCCTGCAAAGTTTGCATTAAAGCACAGGACACATGGTAGAGTATGCATATATTCTAGGTTTACACTTATATGCATTACAGTGCTTTAAGAAAACACTTTATTTCAGCTCATAAATAGAATGTGCAAAATGCCAGACCATTACAGTATGTGTGTGCACATGAACACACTTCTCTGACATTTACTGAAATTGCATTTAGGAGTGTGGGGGGTGGAAACATTTCCTTTCCTTCCTTCTTCAGTCTGTCTGAGAGAAATGCCTTATGTGCATTCAGCTTTTTCTTAATCTGCTAACAGTCTTGTCAGCTCATTTATGATGAAATACACAGTAATATTAGTTTTTCATCAGCTGTGGCATTTCTGGTTGTTGGAAACTGGAGAGCAATGTTTCATCTTAGAATGACCAGACCTCTCCTGATGATGTGTATTCTGGACATTCAATGTACATTTAGTGAGATCACTGTATAGGAATATGAAGATGACTAATGTGCATAATTAACATATACATTTATACAAAATTTAATATGTGGTAATTTGATGGATGCTATATACTAATAATATCTAATTTATTATTATTATTATTATTAAAATTATTAGACCGAACAAGTAAGTTCTAACCCGTTTGTCTTTTGTTTGTGAATGTTAAATTAATAACCCTTAAATACAAAATTAAGAAAATTGACAGGACATACTCAAAACAAAATAAAATACACAAAGTAAACAATGAAAAAAAAAGATCCTTGATAATAAAGGATACTGTAGCACACTTAAAAAGTTATCAATGATACTGCAGTGTCTCCCATTGATTTATTTAATATAAAATATAAATAAATTTAAATATAAATTTTGTCTTTCGTAGGCTAATGGGTCATAAATAATATAAGGTTGATTCCTTGCCTCTGGTTACACTGGAATTTAGAATAAAAGTTTGGTTTCTTCTCACCTCTTGTACCAGCACTGTTTATCCCCCAGAAAAGGCGTTTTGACCAGCCATGCATAGCTTTAAAAATACTTTAACAATTTAACATCAATGTGACTTTAACAACAAAGGATATTTTATTAATTGCATTCATTTTCTTTAAGCTGAAAAAATTAATGAGCTGAAATAATTATTTAAAGTTAATGAAAATAGATTGGAATTTTATTAATAAGTATAACAAATGTTATTGAGGTGTAAATATACATTTTATATAAATAAGAAATCAATACATTGATAATAAATATCAAGTTTCTAAATTTCTGATTAAAGATTATCAAGTCAAATATTAAGGGTACTAAGAAGTTCTAAAGTGATGATAGCATGTAATGGTCACTATTTACAAAAGATTAGGGGATATTTAACTGTTAGATATTTCATTTTGAAATCCTTAAATTTTTGTGAGCACCATATTTGTCTCATGCAAAACACTTACACATGTAAATGTTAATCGTTAGTGAAATGATGCCCTGGAATAGTTATGTTCAGGGTTGTCATGCTGTAGTCTGCCATCATGTTTGAGTTCCATCTGCCTTGCTATCTATCTTCTATGGTATTGATGAGTTGGTTGAATTGTTCTACTTGTTTTTCACTCACAGCTTCAAGATTTGGTGGAAAGTAGTTCAGTTCCAGGAAATTCACGTTTTCTCTCAGTATTTCAAAAACAATCAACAAATTTTGAAATAAACGGTTATCAGTTTTGGCCCTGAAGTTGCCAAAAAAAATCTGTAGCCATGTTAAAAAAAGCAGATGAAGTTTTCCTTATTTGGTTTTCATGGGATTTTTTCTGTCTTTGTATAATGTACAAAACAATCAAATAAATGGATTATTGATCAAGTGGTTCATTCTTAATATTTTTTTCACCGATTTCAAATTTCTTTCTAGCGGGCCATTTTTTCCTTGTATAATGTTCTGCCTTCCCTCGACTTTCCCAAAGTTTGTGTAACTGCTTTGTTGTTCTTTAGAGAATTTGCTTCATTTTGTCTTAGTGTTTACATCCAGCAAACAATATGTGGAGGTTTTGTCCTGGTCACCTAGTTTAACCCCAAATTACGCATTATGAGCTATTCGTACAAAGAAAGATATATTTGTCCTTTATTTGTATGAAACACTATGACAAATGTAACAGAATATATATTCATTCTGGCACTGTTCATGAACTATTTTGTTGAATGACATATTCAAAAAATCTGATTTAACCAAGTTTGTGAAATCTTCAGATAATTCATAGCATATATATGTAGTTTATATAGGTATATATAGTTAAGACTAACCCAAATGCTATTTAAGTAAATGTAAAGGTGGATGCACTGTCCTGACCCACTTACCATGTGCTCTCTGTGCCATGTTCCTTTATTTTCTGTTGCAGGAAATGAAGGAAAGGAAAAGCAATGGTTGAACAAGTAAATCAGCAATATCTTACCAGCCGTCTGTTCCCAGTCATGTCAGATTTGTATGCATTACGTTAATTAAAATTTCCAGGTCTGGAAAAGGAAAGCATACAGAAAGGGAGAATGAGAGCACCACAAAAGACAGAAGCCTGCAGAATTTCCTGACTGGTGATCAGATCTGGTGCCAAAGAAAGTTCTGAGCTGTTAGTGCAACCATTTTGAGTTGCCTGCTGTTTTTAGATCAGCCATGTGGTAGGCACACATGCTGAGGCAGTTCTGTTAAACTTTGTAACCTATAGGAACTATTTATGTTGTTTTATTTTTATATGATAACTAACTTACATATGCAAACATAACTTACAATCCCACTAGCCTGTTACCCCAAAGGGCATATGAACTTCATGGCAAGGGTGTCCAATTTTTATTTTAAAGAAGGGCAAAGATTGGGCCATATCAAAATACCTAAGAGCTGGTCTCTCCTTCCAAAAATTCATATAGAATTTAAACCACTGTTTAAACATAAATCTGACAAACACAAACATACAGATTAACATACATATTAATCCTTAACTACTGAATTTATTTTTACACAGAATATATCATAAAAGTAAAAAACAATTATTCAGGCTAAGAATGTTCTTTAAAGATTTTATTTATACTATTTACTTTTATTATAATACTGCATATTTAAATTTAACATGGTTAAGTATCTTCTGTCTGCATTTTAATACTCAGTTGCTCCATTTTATTACTCAGAAACTCCATAACAAGGCAAGATGTTTGTATTTGTATTTCTTAAATCACATTAACAACTAAGCATGGTGTCACACCTCTGACTGCATTATATGTGTCTGATTTGACAGTTGTAGTTGTGATACGCAAGGTGTCATACAAGTGGTATTTTGTTCCCCAGATCTAAACACCATAGAAAACATGTGATTTGATGCTACAGAGACGAGTCAACATGAGTGGACCCTTGACGATCTGGAGAGATTCTTTAAAGAGAGTTCCTGCTCTGTATTATCCAGCCTTATAAGATAACAGATTTGTACTGTAATGAAACAAAGTGCTGTTTTATGGGCAAAGATAGGTTGTGCAAAGTGTCTAATGAAATAATTGTGGTACATGTGGTATTGTTAAATTATAATGTCTTAGTGAAATATTTGTTTTATATAACATTTTATTCATGTGTTTGTTATTGTTATTTAGGGGCACACAGCGGCTCGGTGGGTAGCACTGCTGGTCCCGGGTTCCATTCCTAGGTGGAGTAGCCTGGGCCCTTTCTGTGTGCAATCTGGTTTTCTGATTTTTCTAGATTCTGTCTCTCACAGTTATTGTGTACCTACAAATACAAATTACAGACCTCTCCATTCTTTGTAGGTGGAAAAACTTGCAAAATTGGCAGTGTATCAAATACTTATTTTCCCCACTCAATGCTAAATGCAGAATGCAGGTGGATTTGATTATGTTTTTGGTTTGTATGAGCTATTATATGGTCAAAAATTATGCTAAAATGAATACAGAATGTTATTATAAAATATTGGAGGACAATTTGCTTTAATTAGCCTACAGTGGACGCTATGTATAGGCTTCAAGTCATCCAAGACTTTTTGCCAAAAGGAATGGGCAGCTTAACCATGTAATAAAACAGCCTTAGCTACAATTATCACAAAATACTGCAAGCTGTCATTGATCAATTAAGTACTTAAGGGTATGCAAAACCTTGTACCTCATTACTATGTTTTGCATGGAGATTTTGTTATTCTGTGATGACCTAATTCTGCAAATTCTCCAGGGTCTTCCAATCACTCCCACAACACGTTCCTATATTGTGTTCCTACTAATTATCATGTGTCAAAAGAAAAGGGATAACTTATTGTGAGGAAAGCTTTAGAAAAATGTATGGGTATTGATTTCAAACTGACAACCACAATTACATCAGTTGCAAAGCTATGTCATATTAGGATTTTTGATAAATTAATAATTTTATAAAGCATTATGTATTGTTTTTATGTGAAATTTCAAATCAACATGAGGCAACTAAGAGTAATTAATAATCAAAAGATGACTAATTTTCAGGTCTGTCAGTCTAATGACTCTAAAAATCATCGACAAGAAACCATTTCAGCAGTTCCTCCCAAAGAGAAACAGTGATTGCAAGTCAAAGCAGTGACCAGCAAGAGTGATTTATAAATAGGGGTTAGAGAGGTCTAAAGGTAAGCTCCTTGTTAGGAGACTTACCGCGGTTTCCCGTTTGCCTCGCCACCATTCCAGGTCTGCGTTACGGAACGATCCATGACACAATTTATATTCCTTTGGTCATTACGAGGTGATCAGGTTCACCTGGGGAACTTATTATTTAAGCGCGAGTCTCAGCGCGCCGCATTGCCACGTTATCACGCTTTGTTCGTCATCGCGATCGGGCCGTCGTAACGCAACCGCCATTTCAGTTTCTTTACGGTTAGTTGGAGACATCCCGGGACATTTAACGCCGACGGATGGGTAAGGGGGAAACCCCCGAGGTATATTAAAGATTGAGAGATTTATCTTCAGGGTTTTTCCGGGGCTTCATTACGCTCGGCTGCGCCACTCGCAGCGGCTCTTACTCGCGCCTCTCTCATTCAAGCTCTCGATCGCCCCCTTGCGCATCGGAGACGCACTCCGTCATCCTATTTGGGACGCTGCCCCTAGCAGCCTTCCTCCCACACTCATAGTGAGCTTTTGAGCTCCTGCTTGACCCCCTGCGCTTCCGAGGCACACTGCCTCGCCCTATTTGGGACGCACCCCGACGCAGTTATTTTCTTTTGTAGATTGGAGAGCCTTTTGCTCTACCTTTTTGGTTCTTCCCTCCTTTTGAAAATATAGACTGATACAATCAAATGTGCATTTGGTCTGTAGCTGCATTAATTTTTAATAACCTGGATGACTGAATTGTCTTGTGACAGCAGAATATTAATTTTGCAATTTCAATTTAATTTATTTTAACACAAGGGCATATTAACACATCAAAGTCCACTACATCCCTAGCCAGGGGACAAGTGGCTAATAGTGGTAAAACCTCAACAAAAAGAAATAAAACAAAATTAGCAGTAAGTACACTTTTTCTTACATCCAGAAAAAAAACTAATACATAATAATACTAACAATAATAATAATAATAAAATATAAAAAATAATCATAATAATAGTATAAATAGTAGCAGTAAATAATAATATATTTTCCTTTCTGGCCTTTACTAACAAGTATAGGATTTTTATCAAATTAGAATGTTTTATTTCAACTGTAAAATCCTCTTAACGAACTAGATTTTGAAGGAGCCGCTGCTTTTACAAAAAAGCTTCTTATATCTAACTAAAGGTAGAAGAATACTATTGAGTTATGATCAATCATTAATTTATTATAATATGCTATCTGTAAAATATCTGTTTGATGTCATTAATTCAAGGGAGAACAAGCCATTCCTTTAGGTCTGTCTTAAATCACCAGGTTTCCTTACTTTATGTTTTTGTTGCAATAAATTTTGCCTTTAGCAACATCCGCTCCTATAGACACCAATTCCCTTACACATAGCAGTGCCACCCCTAGGTCCTAAAGCAAAAACTTTCGATTTCATTGTGATTATGGGACTGTGGAGACAGATAGAGCAGTTGACTAATATAAGATATGATTATATGATAAAAAAAAATATGTGCTATAGCGGCGTCCACGCTATAGTGGCAGTATTACCCCGGAAATAAAGTGCCACACACTAACATTCATGACAGCACTACCATTTGCAAACCTGTTTCAAAGACCGGTGTGCATGAAAATTGAACTGTAATAAGTATAAAACCGGAGCCCCTGAGCAATCAAGCAAAGTAATAAGGTTTAATGAGTACCTTTTACTATTTTCTCTATTGAGATTTATGTTTATGGGAAAACCAAAGATCACCATCAATATTTCCATTTCATGGTAATTTAACAACTTACATAATGGAGCTAGTTTTACAAGACCAGGTACACCCTATGGTGAGAACATTCTTTCTTGATTTACAGGACACTAGAATGAAATTAAGCACGTTTCCATTTAACCGAACATTTGATTCAAACACCATTGCACATTTATTGAAAGCAATAACAAAGACTGTAAAGTCGACCTTTCACAAATTTTTATTTATGTAATGCTAAGATGTTAAAAAGGCAGCACGGTGGCTCGGTGGGTAGCACCGCTTGCCTCACAGCAAGAAGGTCCTGGGTTCAATCCCAGGGTGGAGCTGCTTGGGTCCTTTTTGTGTGGAGTCTGCATGTCCTCCCCGTGTCTGCGTGGGTTTACATCCGGGTACTCCGGTTTCCGCACACAGTCCAAAGACATGCGTGTTAGGTTAATTGACGTCTCCAAATTGTCACTGACTTGTGACATGAGATCGATGATCCATCAAGTTGTGCTGACTATAAGATATTGCGTGATTTTTTTTCTTAGTGTGCTATCTGTATATCTATATTTAGTGCATATCTGTTTCCTCCAGTCAGGACCGGTTTTAAGCTAAATATACAAAAAAATGCAATCAGTATAACTAATAGGAAGACTACTTTTAACAGTTTAAAACTGCGGACGTCAGCATTTTATGGCTATTTAAGCAGCGTGAAAATGGATGGCAGCAATTAGTTGAGGCTTAGAAATTGCAGTAAATTTCACTCTGTTAAATCTGTTTTTGTTGAATATGTCATCCAACACTCAAATAGTTTTTGGACAGTGCAAGAATGATCCTGATATATTCTGTTAAATTTGTGGCTGTTTTACAACACCCAAAAAAGGGCATATATATCTGTCTGAATAATGTAGTAAAGTAAAGTAAAGTTTAATGTATGTGTTGCTTTAACAAAATAGCTTTGATGCCTATTGCTTTATTGGCAAATATGAAAGTAATGTAAAAAAAATGTAACAATCTACATAATGCATTCTACTGTATAGGTTTTTCACATGTTTTTATAAATCAGACACTAGAGGTTTATCCATGGCCCTGGGATAGTGAATTCTGTTTATGTGATAAAAATATGAGGTGTATTAAAGTCTTACCCATTGTTTGGTTTAAATAGCATGACTTGCTGTTTTACTACATGTTGCCTTGTTTACTTATTTTATTAGCATTTATTGTAAAATCAAAATATGTTGGTTCATGTTTAAAAATGTTTTTATTCTGTCTTTGATTCATGTAGTAGTACAAACAATTTCAAGAAGCTGTACCTCTTACTTTCAATATAATTTTTTTTTACTGATTTAGAGCATAGACTGAAGAGCAGAAAAATCGGATCACATTAGTCTTACATTAGTGCTCAATACACCATGCACAATCTTTACCTCCAAAACCCATTAAGTCATTGTTTCACGAGTCTCTGCCACTCACAATACTATGGTACTTATTTTCCTCTGGCATGAGAGCTAGCTTTTTTGCTCAGCTGAACTTGCACCTGGATAATATTGCAGGTCACTCTTTTAATCAGAGAGGTAAAGGAGTGATCACTTACATCAGTCACTTTGGCTGTGGTTGAACGAGTGGTGCAAGCTGCTTATTTTCACAGGGTCCTGGGACTGGTGAGGTTTATTTTAGCAGACTGAGCGAAAAATGGCAGAGTCAGCACAGAGGAAGCTCGGCAAGAGCTCTCTTCCTGGAGACATATCCAATAGCAATAAGGAGAGAGTGTGTGTCTGTGTATGAGAGAAGTTGTAATGAACACTGAGTCAAAATAGACTAGAATATGGGCTGGTAGGAAGTTTGATACAAGAAAAAAAGAGAAAAAGTTGTTAGGGTTCCTACAAAAAGTCAATAGAAACATATAAAGAACTACACAGTCTTTTAGAGACATGGAGAAGGGGACTGGAATAGTGGCTTGTGACACTAAGGAAGAAAGATGGAAATGTTGGACATGGACTATGCTGTGCTATATGGAATATGATATGTTACATAAACACTAGAATAATTAAATAGTACAGTAGGTTCCATAGGTAAGTCATCTGACTGCCCCTGTCTTCCTTGTTTTGCATATTTGTGTACATCATGCACTCCATCTAGCCATCTAGGCTTGATCACTGGAAATATTATCTTCAGATTTCATTTAATCTATTAATGTTTAATCTATATATTTTCTCTTGTTTTTTTCTATCCAAATAATAGTTTGACAAATCACCTTTACAGTGGAATTATTAAAGTTGACATGCATTATGTATCCATATTGTAAACTGTGTTACAGGTATTGATTGTATTAAAGGTTTCATTGTGTGCACCTTTTCTAATACACATACACTTTGTCTCTCCTTTACAGACAGTATCGCAAGTGTGCATGTGTGCATGTGGATGATATACTACAGTATGAATCAAGACTATTTTCACATTAAATAACCATGCTTAGATTATACGATTTAGATGTTTAGGACATTTTATAGAGACACATTATACAAGAGAAAATAGCTTTGGGTGGAGAATGTAACACTTTTTACAGCATATGTTATGTATTAATATTCTGCATTCACATATGGAGCCATGTAGCACACACACACATTTTCCCTCATTATCTCTTTGTCTTTCTTTCTCTTTCACAGCAACTCTAGAAAAGTGATTAGCATATAACAGGAGAATACACGCGCACAACTCCCACGTTAAACCTCAAGGAGAAAGCACAATGCATTTGTGCATGTGCATTAGCATTTATTCATCAACTGATTTCAGTCACACTTCACTGACAATTAAAAAAAACTCCAATTACCATTCCTTGGACTGGACATTGGCCAATCAATACTGCTTATCATATTATACTCTATTTTTCTTACTCTCACTGTCTCAATAAATTTTCCAACAGGGAGGACTACGAAGTCTGTACACCCTGGCAGCCTGTGTGTGTGCGTGTGTATATATATATATATATATATATATATATATAAACATTTTTTTATTCATTTTTTTTTTTTTTTTATCACACTCTGATTACCGGATCCTTGTAATATCAAAGCCTGTGGGTATGCAGGCTGGTGCATCGCTGGAATTAAGTGTTGTGTGCATGCAGATAAAGGTCACAACAAAAGTAGTATCCTGGGCTATTGTAAACATCCCTCAGCCGGTGCATTAGATGTCAGTTGTGGACTTAGTGGATGCATAATGCGTGGATCAATAGGGAATGCATTAACCCGAATAATCAGTCTAACAAGCTTCCTGCTAAAAAAAGCCATTGCTGTAATAAAACTATTATGTGTTACAGTTTTCCCTAATGTCACTAATGGTGAATGGACCACAAAGGGCATAGCTACATTAAAATCCTTCCAAACCTGCTGCTAATTGGTCCATGCTTGCAATCAGGCGCAAGTCAATTTAACACCCATGGCTTCAATCCAGTGGTGGTCTGAAACCAAACCACTTTCATCTATAAAACCGTACATCCTGCTGTGGTTCTCAATTATGGCATTACAAAATAAATTTTAGAATTTACATAAATTGTATTGTATTTATTTTCTAAAATAAAGTTTTATTTGTTTAGGCTACCCACCTTTTTTCTGTAATGCCAGACAGAGAGTGACAGTTGATATGTTAATGCTGTAGTCATTTTGCTTACACTGCTGTTGAAAAGCTACCAGTGAGGTACAATAACATTTTAATTCAATACCATGCTATGTGATTTATTATTTGTATGTCATACAATTCTGCTATAGTATTCATATCTATATTTGTCTCTTTTCTATTAAAATATTCCATTAACGTGTACTGCCCCTTCCCTTCACCAGCAAAAGTAAATACTTTTACAAGAACAGGGACGTTAGTAAAAGTGTTTTCTTTTACTGGTGAAGGGAAAGGGGCTTGGGGTAGTGCTGTGCTGATGGTAAACTCTCAGTCATCTTTAAACTGGCTGGGGCCAGTTCCCAAATGAGGCATTAATGTGAAGTTAAACCATCCTAGATTAAAAGCAAAGGGTAGAAGCTTAATGGAAGTATGAAAGGAACTCTAAGTCTTCTCAAAGCTCTTTACTAACCCCAAGTCTGTAGGAGGTCCATGTTTCTTTTAGGGGCCATTTTATGTCCTCTGTAGCTTGTATTATAAGAAGAGGCATTTTACTTACAGCTCAATAGGAGAGTGGAACAGTCCAAAAGCTTGCACATTGTGGTGTAGGGAGATTTCTGACTGCATTGTGTGGGAAAATGTGACCTCTTTCATATGTGTTTGTGAGTGCCATCAAACTCAGCATGTCACTAATCTGCTGTTATTAAAAGCGTCTTTCGCTGAAACCTTTGCCTTGCCTCTCAGCTCAGGCTGGTAGGTGTCTAACATCTTAGGTCAGACAATGTGTTCATTGTGTCCTGGTTAAATCAATTGTAGTTGACATTTTTAGATTTAATGCAGTCTCTTGCTCCCCCTAATGCCCAGATCGTAAACTGCATTAATGAGATTTTCAAACAGTCCTGTCTACTGTACATGCAGTGTACACACATGCAGGTGTTAATAAAGCTGAAGTGCAGCATTGAAAATACAATAATTTAACATTTTCATTCCTATGTAAGAATTAGGTATTATATTTACAGTACAGTGCATTTTTATCTTTGTTAATTTGTACCACGTGTTACAACAGATTGTTTGCTTATATATGTATTTATATATTTTAATTAGGACACTGTCCTGAATCCTGCTTTTTTAATTTGGTGATAACAATTGACAAGAGACTATAGATTTCATACCAATTCATAATTATATTCTGTGATTATGTATTAACGTGTGTCTTATGGCTTTATAATTCATGCTCTTGTAAATATGAATTTATGTTTAGCTTTTCCAAAAATTACAAAAATGTACAATTAGACTAATGTTGCCTGAGTGCAAAAAAAAAATCCAAAATTCAGCCTATTTATTAAAATTAATAAATCTTACTCAGTTACTCAATTTTCTGTACCAAAATCCCAATCCGCCATAATAGAAAGCAATAACAAAATTGTTGTTTTTTAAGCATTGACTGACCTCTAGACTAGGGAAACATGCCTCTATTAAGATTTTACTTGAACCATGAAAATGGATGCTTGAGTAACATTTCAGCATATGAAGTATTAATGCTGGGTTTATTTCAACGCTGTCATTTTTGCTTGACCATAGGAAATAAAAGCTGAAATAAAAGTTAGAAAAAGACATAGGGAGGGAAATACAGTTTGTTTGTCTATTAATGCATTTTGTTTATTGGTTAGTAAAAGCATGGGCTTGTTGGGTCCATGACTTTATCCAAATGGAAATGGATTAGTTATTTTCATGCCACTGTGCTGTGACCCCTTTTAAAGGTTTGTAAAAGCACTTTGCTTGCTATGAAGCAAATCAAAAGGAGAAATAAAAGTGAACCAAATATACAAACAGTTAGATGAATAAATAACGTTTGCAGATATTCATAGCATTTGTCATTTGTGTGTCTTTCAGCACTAATATTTTATTGAAAGGCACTCTGCTAAATAAGTAATCAGTGGATCATTTAAAATAAAGTATATTGTGCCATTATAAAACATATATAGTGCAATTTAAAAAATTGTAATGCATTGAAATATCAAACTTTCTTTACTTAAAAAATGCTAGTTATTGTTATTTGTAATTATCTGTCATTTGGGACACAAATATGTGTTTAATCACAAGATATTTCATATAAATTCTAAAGACAGCCATGTGGAGGCTGTCAAGGTTATTTCAGTGCATACTGGGTAATATGCCAGAGGTAGTACAAGAACTGACCTGTGCTTCTGTCCACTGAGACTGCTTTGGATAACACATCAACTGTTTAGCTTCATCAATTCAAACAACACTAGAGGTCAATGGGACAAAAATGACAAAAATGAAAAAAGTAAAATGAATGGTGTTGGTGTGGTACTGCCTAAAATGTTGTATAACCATATAGTATGTAACAGTATGTAACTAAAACATTTACCTATATATCAAACACTAGATATACATTGAAGTTTATACATATAGACATATAGATAAAAAGATATACATTGTTTATTTTAGTACTGAATTTACCTAATTCAGTAATTCAGTGATTAACAAAGAAAAATAATAGCATGTTTGGTTACAGAAATTAGATATGCAAAAAATCTGTAAAATCAGTTAGTTTTTCTTTTAAGATAACACTGTAAACTCCTACATAAAAATAAATATTGCTGCAATATTTAGTTTACAGGAAACATGGGAGTAGTGTATTTTTATATATTTATTTTACTTATGTAAGTGAGGGTAATCTGTGGTATTGTTAGCTGTAATCTAATATATTTTGCTTACACATTAGTTATTATGTATTTAAATATTAGTAGTGTGGCAATTGCTGGCACAGAAATCAAATACGCTAGCCCACCATCACAGTCACCTAGGTTTGCGTCTTCCGACTCTGCCATAAACCCCCTGTAACCCTAAAAAAGATATACAAAATCATGGACAATAAAGCATTGTAACTTTCTTTCATATTTCTTTCTTTCTTTCTTTTACTGCTGTTTATTTTAGGCTTCTCTTTTAGACGACTTCTCTTTAGGGTTCTTTTTTATTATTAGTTTTTATGTTACTTTATTGATTTCTTAAATGAAATGATACAATTCACAACCAAAACACAAGCATGCAATCATTTTATAATGCATTACATAATACTTTAAAGTTGGATATATTGAAAAAAATGCAATCTCTTTTGATTGTATTTTAAATAAATATTTTAATTTCCCCATTTTTCACTATTCTCTATTTTACATGAAGTGATGCTTTGAACTTTTTGCTTTCCTTCATTAAAATGTGTGTTGATCTAGCCTTGTAATACAGTTGAAATGTAATTTTCTCTTTCCTTGTCTCTTTCTTGTGTTCAATCTTTGTCTCAGACTACAACATTGCACTGGGATTTTCAAGGGTCAAGGTGTCAAGCTTAATTCTAGGTGATTGAGAGAAGGGGAGGGTGAAGAGCCCTTTTCTCTCATTTCTTTTCTCCCTTCCTCCCATAGGCTGTACCAGCTGTTGGCCTGTTCTAAATCGGACTAAGCGTAATGGATCTAAAAATCCCTATCAGATGATGAGGTTATTGCCACACACAGACAGACAGACAGACAGACAGACACACACACACAAGCACACACATACACACACACACACACATTCATAATTCAATAATTCTGGAAAAGGTATGCAAACCTTTGGTGTAATGGCTTCTCCAAATTCTTAGTTCAAATAAACTAGCATGGAATTTATAAAGTTCAAGTTTTGAGTATTGAGTATTTTAATAATAAAGTACAGGAACATACAAAAACTAAAACAACACACAATGGTCTTTGTTTATACAGTTTGCATATGCCATATACAGTATTATAAAAAAATACACAATATTACATAGTACATGTGTTTTCCCCCCAAATCTGTACCATTTGATCAGTAGATTTGTATTATTTCCTGTTTTTGCACAACTACCATCTCAGACAAATGTCACCTAAAAGTAATTATATAATTATACAATTATTATATTTATGTAATTATATTTAAATATACATTTAAATAGCTGTTCATTTTGTGATTATTCATTACACATTTGTTATACACCAGTCTGCTTTACAAAAATACCTTCAAAATGATTAGTTCTATGTGTCAATAAACATTATGTACTTCCAAATGTCAGTGGATTCTCACAGTGCCCTCCAGAAGAAAAAAAAGTTAGTGATGAAAAACTTTGTACATCTTTTGGGTTGAGCCAGAAACACTCTGACAACACATGAGGAAATGCTTTGGGAAATGTAAAGACAAATTGCACATGCACACGCACACACACACACACACACACACACACACACACACACACACACACACACACACACTACAAAAAGGTCACATGATGGCAAGCCATTATGTCACATGATTGTGATTGGATAGGTTTATGTGGAGGTCATGATGGCGGTTGTTTGTGTGTGTGTGTGTGTGTGTGTGTGTGTCTGTCTGTCTGTCTGAGTATGTGTATCTGTTTGGTAAAGACAAGTGATAGTGCCCTTGGCACAGCACAAGTTTGAAGTGATGTCCCACTTCAGATCTGACCTGAATAATTCTCATGTGATTCTTAGTTAGTAGGAGTTATGACTTTTTCAGTCCTTAATTTATGAATAATTACAACAATAACAATTATTATTATTATTATTATTATTATTATTGTTATTATTATTATTATTGTTATTAGTGTTGTTAATATTATTAACAACACTAATAATAATAATCATAATAATAATAATAATAATAATAATAATAATAATCATAATTATTATTATGATGATTATTAATAATCATCATAATAATTATTTTTATTTTTATTATTATAAATATAATTATTATTATTATTATTATTATTATTATTATTATTATTATCATAATAATCATAATAATAATAAGATGATGATGATGATGACACTAATTAGTACAAACTAAAGTCAGCTAGGTGGGCCTTATAAATAAACAAGTGATGCATGTTTAAGGTGGTTGTGACTTCAAGCTCCTGCAGATGTTTATGAAGGTAATCTGGATTTAAATACCTGTGAAGTGTGTGAGATTTATAGATTGAGATGAGGTGGTGCAGTGCTCTGGCTCTGGCAAAACTCGGATAGCACAGCAAGGTCCCCACTTTTGAAAGAGCTATAATAAATGATCCTATTTGTGCATTAGCTAAACATCGCACTGAAAATAAGAAAAAAACAACCCTTAAGTTAATTTATTTGTTAAACTAAATTCAGTCTGATGGGAAAACCCTCATCAAGAAAGCAAAATGTAATTGAAGCATTATTTCCTTAATTTTTTATTTAAAGCAATTTAAATCAATCAGTAATCAATGACCTCCTGATTCATGACAAAGACGTCAAATTCTCTTAATCATTCTTTGACATGGAAAAGACAAGACAACATACAATTCAAATAAGAGAAATGTTTGTAAAACATCGGGAATTGTTTCACTCTCAGCTGTGCATGGTATTACAAAAGTGACCTGTTATAATTCTTCACTGTCTGTTTAGACATACATTTTGTGGTTCAATCAAAGTTAGTCAATTAAAAATGCATTTATTTACTAATAGTTTAATTTACAGTATTGTATATGTATGCTGGTTTTTACCATAAAACTTAAAGCGGACTGTGTCTTAAGTTTATTTGCACAGTTTTCATCTGTCTGTAAAATAACTTCATCAGAACAGTATCCCTTCTGATGTATCAACAACTTCTTAAATTGCCAACTTTATTCCCCATCCACTAATTCTCATTCTCCAAAGTATAATAAATGCCTGGTACCAAAGCCTAGATGGCTTATTCCTGTAGTCAATGGATACAATGCATTAAACAGGTCAGTTAATATATACCCTCAGTTATTATAATGCACTTCAGCATACAGAATCATGTAGTGTGGAGTATTTTAATGCAGTATGTGTGGATTATTGCTATAATCTTTTGATCAGTAATGTTTAGACACAGTTAAAAACAACAATTTTGTTCAGTTATTTTGGTTTAGTTTTGCTGTTGGACTTATTTTGTTCCAAACTGTACTAGGTTACCTGATTACTTTAACGTGTGAATGTGTCTTACCCTAGTATTGAAACAGAATTATGAAGAACCCTCCAATTTGAATATCCACTAATACTGATGCAATAATAAACAAACAAATAAACATTTTTATTTCCTTTAAATAAAAGCAATAGCCATAGTATTCAACAAAAATTAAATAGGCCATAAAATCAATATTGTACTACATATTGTATTAAAAAAAAATAAAATTTTAAATTTATTAAAAAGTTAAATTATAGTAATTATTTTTATGGTATGTGTTAAGATATACAGTTATAATATTGTACCAATTAGTTATAGTCAATAATATATATATATATATATATGGCTAAATTGGACCAGCATGGTGGCCAATTTTCATTAATTGCACAGTGCACCAGTAAGAGCAGAGTGTGAAGGTTCAATTAGCAGGGTAAGAGCACAGTTTTGCTTAAAATGTTGCAATGCAC
>JAVSBV010129770.1:0-17696 GCA_033117975.1 Parotocinclus spilosoma
CACACACACACACACACACACACACACACACACACACACACACACACACACACACACACACACACACATATATATATGGTCTTATGTGAGATCTAGAATATAGAACATTTGAAATATTTCAAACTTAAGTGGCCACTGCACCAATATAGACCATGGTCTTTGTTCCCATTCATTAAATGCACTAAATAGGCACTAAGCCCATATCTAATGCTGCTGGATTATACGTTC
Organism: Parotocinclus spilosoma; assembly: GCA_033117975.1. Lineage (NCBI taxonomy): Eukaryota > Metazoa > Chordata > Actinopteri > Siluriformes > Loricariidae > Parotocinclus > Parotocinclus spilosoma. The sequence goes on from JAVSBV010129770.1 coordinate 229, forward strand.
TTTGTTTGATCCAGGTCGCTTATGCAACTGGGCGGCTTCACCTTGAGGCTACAGGCCTGGCTAGCATTCTGCTTTTGAACCACGGCTTTTGTGATCCCACAGAATCTTGCAGTGGATCGCTGTGGGAATTAGAAGTTCATTGATTCTTTCAGGCTCTGGGGGAAAAGCCACAAGCTTGGCTCAGTATTAAACGATTGCTGAGGGAGAAATAAGCTTTTTCCCAAAAGAATTAGAGATGGCCACCGCAATTGATGTTACAATTAGACGGAATATTCACTTAAGCCTAAATGTATTCCTCGTAACAGAAATGTTATGATGGCTATGATGATGATCATCATCATCTTCCCGAGCCTTGCCTGTGGTATGATTTATTTCTTCACGACCTTCAAAGTGAATTCATGGCGAGTTCCTCCTTTCTCAAAGCGCCATGGGAGTCTGTAGCGAAGAAGGGGGAATAGAGGGGGGTAAAGCGGCTAGCCACAGTCTCGCTTTAGGCGAGTTCCATTATGTCTGTTCATTTGCATTAACCAGATGGCAGTTCAGATTGTATCACCAACAGGCTGCTATATTACCACATCGCTCCAGGTTCGATGTACATTCAAAGCACCTTGAACTGAAAATAGAAAGGCCATTTTTATGACGACACCGTGTCTCTACAGTGGTGCCGGCAGCTTGTGAATCCTTATCTGCAGGATTAAGAAGCAATATGTGCAACTAAAGGCTTCTGCTGATCAGGTTGGAGAGCTTTTTGCCAGATTACGTCATATAGAACAGCCTCAATTTAAGGAAGCTCGCGAGGTTCCTCACAAGAACTACTTGCTGCAAGCCCTTCCACAACATTTGCATTTAGTCATTTACCAGAGGCCCTTATCCACAGCGAGTTGCAACCAATACAGTCGTCCAGTGAGAGCACTTGTGATTTAAGGGCCTTGTTCAAGGACCCGACATTAGCACCTTGGCAAGGGTGGGATCGCAACATTTCTATTAGATAAATGTCAAGACTTGGTCAACGGCTCATGGGTTGCCACTTTGGGTTGCTGTTTTGCTGCATGACTCGCATTCTCTTGAGAATCAAGTCACAAACAGATTTATTTTCATTTTCCTTCAGAAGTCATTGTTTCATCAACGATAGCAAGCCCTCCTGGCCAAGATGCAGCAAGACGGGTTTAAATCATGGTACTACCACCGCCATGCTTCAAGATAGAATAAGGTTCTCATTCTTATGCTCTCCAAACATAACACTTCTTATTTAAACCACAAACGTTCTGCTCAAAACCTGATGGGTAACTCATGAGCATTAACAGGACAAAATCATGAATAAAAAGCTTCTATGTATATTTAAAAAATATATGTATTATACATTTGTGTGTGTGTGTGTGTGTGGGTGTGTTTTGGTCCTAATAACCGGCTGGTCCGATTAAACAAACATTCCCTATGTTACGGGACGTGATATTTAACAGATAAAATGTTTATTAAACCTTTATTGTACGATTTACACGTATAGCGAACGTACAAACAAGAACTTTGTTTATTGAAAAAAAAAAATTGCAAGCAAGTTTTTACAAGATCTACAACACAATGTATAGGTACTCAGCATGCAAAGCATAGTACTCTAAAAAACAAGTTCTTACTAAATTCCAGTCAAAGTTTTGAAGAACTTATCCAGTGTGATCTGACGCGTTCTCTTGACGAACTGCACTTGGCGTGTTCACCTCCTGCTGGTTTTGCTCTTGTCAACACAACTTTTCGTATTTCCTGACGTTTGCTAAAAGCATAAATTCTCCCGTAAATCCCCCAAATCCTCCCATATCTCACTGATCCGCTTTGCAGTGGCTAAGTGGCGACTTGTGGCTTCTTTTTCTTATTCGCTCTCACGTCTTTTGGTCCGATTAAGCGGGATTTTGGTCTAAATAAGTGAATAAAATTACACGTATTTAATAGGATTTGTTTCAGTACTTTAGGATTTGGTCCGAATAAGTGGCTGGTCACATTAACCGGATTGGACTGCATATATGTAAGTGACTGTAGGTTTATGTAAGTGTTTAAAACGTGATTAAAACTATATTTACTACTATTAACTAAACAGAGAACAAAATAGAAAGATTGTCTGAAGAGTAACAATTCTAATAACGTTTTCATAATGATAAAATATTGAATCCCCTACAATTAAAGGAAATTGTGAGTTTTAAATACGCTTAACTTAAGATGGCGCTCTCAGTTGTAAAAAAAAAAAAAAAAAGCAATATTGTCATTTAGTGTTTTGTTGACTGCTTTATGGGCGACAGTGATGAGAATCATTAAGAGGTGCTTTGAGTACCGCTGGACGAAGCCATGTGGCTCCTGGATGGGTTTTAAAATGCGACGCTCGACACATTGTGGTAAAAATAGTGCTTTAATAGCTGGTGTGTGTGTGTGTTTGTGTGTGTGTGTGTCGTTGGAAATCTTCAGGCGCCCTCTTCCTCCAGGCAGGAGCAATAAAAAGGCCTAATTGAAAGATTTTCACTGCCAAAACGCAGGAACCAATGAAGGCACAAAGGTTGTTTCCCTACAGCTGGGGTTTTAATGCCGATGGTTGCATCAGAGGTGTGCTGCTTTGTTCCTGACTATGGATTTCCACTATTCATGTTCTGTTCATGTACTGCTGTAGATCAGGGTACTCAAAGGTCTTCTGAATATTTCACTTTTATATTCTGCTTATTCTTTAAGATAAAGTGGTCACTGCGCTTTATTGTTCTACAATAACAGACCGTGCTCCATCTGTTTCTCTGCATACTGTAATTTGTTCGTCCTATTTGCTTTATTTAACGGTTAGAACCAGCACAGATCAGGTACTATTTAGCGAGGATCATTCTCAGTCACCGACACTGCTGTGAGTGGATCGCATACAGCAGTGCTGCTGGATTAACACCTCAGTAGTCCACGAGCCTAAAATATCCAGCCACCAGCATCCTGTGAGCATCCTGGACACAAACTGTGCAACAATAGATGACCTACTGTACAATTTATGTATGCAATGTGTGTGGAGTAATACGGCAGTTGCACAGTGAACCTACGTAGTGTTTAAAAACTCCAGCAGCACTGCTGTATCTGGTTGGCTCATAACAGCACAACACACACTACCACACCAGCACCAATCCGTGTCAGTGCAGTGCTGAGAATGAGCCAACACCCAAATAGTATCTGGTCTGTGCTGGAGCTGTGCTGGTCCTGGTTATAGAACAGGGTAAAGGGGAATCAACAATGTATTATCTGTATTAACTCATTAACTGCCTCATTTGTTTCTGAACATTTTTTTTTTACTTTATTTCTGTCCGCCTACATCCCATCCCTTCCCATCAGTAGGCGAGTTAAAACACCCAAATGGGGATCATGGTTTTTAATGGGTTAATCTGGAATTCTAGAACTACAAAGAACTGCTTCTATGTGATAAGTGGAAGTGTAGCTAATAAAATGCGTAGAGATACGGTTGATTAACCTTATAAAAAGGATGTTTATACTGTATATTTACATGATGTATGTGATTACATGGCATATCATCTGTACAGGAAATTATTTTGAAGGTATACATGCTTTACAGTTTTCATTAGTTACATTTCTACGTTTGCCAGCCATTCCAATATTTAAAAACAAAAACGTAAAAACCGCCGCCGTGGTCATCACTGTTCTCTTGGATGGCAAAACCATGCTGGTAATACCAAAATAACAAAAGATAACTACAGCCCGTGGCAAAAGAGTTAAAAAGAAAAGTGAGAAAAAGAAGGTTTTACTTTGGGCATTACTGGCACAACGGTTGCTAAAAAAGTTGCTTCCATTCGTACATTTATAAAGACAGCAGTTCATAAGAGCAAGTTCAAGCAGCAAACAGTGGGGACAACAAAGCTACACACTGGCAGAGGGTCAAAACAGTTCTCCAGTGACTGGCATGACTGGCATCTCATTCGAATGCCACTGAACAACCATACGATGAGACACAGTGACCTACAAAACGAATGGCAAACAGCAGCTAGAAGTACATGGAGAGGACAGTTCAAAACCGGCTGCCATGCAAAGCTAGAAAAAGCCCTTCATCAAGGAGGAGAGCCAGGCTGAATTTCGCAAAGGACTGTAAGAATTGGACCACAGAGGACTGGAGTAAGGTCGTTTTCTCTGATGAGTCCATTTTTCAGCTTTGCCCATCACCAGGTCGTCTAATGGTTAGACAGAGCCACAGTCTCATACACCCACTGTGAAATTTGGTGCAGGAATGGTAACGATTTAGACAAATTTGTCGTTCTGAAGGGTGCATGAATCAAGCCACATGCAAGGTTGTCCTGAAAGAAAACTGGCGTCCTTCTGCCCTGACGTTGTTCCACAGCTCTAAAGATTGTTTTTTTTTTCAGCAGGATAATCCAACATGCCACTCAGCCAGATCAGTAAAGGTGTAAATGAAGTACCATCAGATCAAGACCCTGTCATGGCCAGCCCAAATTTCCAGACCTGAACTCCATTGAGGAACGTAAATGGTCACAAGCCTTTCAAGAAAGCCAGGATACTTGAATTTTAGTTCCACGATTGACATAAAGTCAACCTAAGAACAATGTGAAAGACAGACTGGTGGAAAGCATGCCAAAACATTCAATTCAAGTCAAGTCAATTTTATTTATATAGAGCTTTTTACAACGGCGCATTGTCTCAAAGCAGCTTTATAATCTTATATGGTCTTAAAAGGTCAATCCCAAGTTGAGCAAGCCTAGGGCAACAGTGGCAAGGAAAAACTCCCTGGAAGTGGTAGGAAGAAACCTCGGGAGGACCAAGACTCAACAGGGGACCCGTCCTCCATGGGTGGCCTAGATTCAAAAGCCGCCATAAAGAAATCAGGGTTATTCTACCAAATCTTGATGTCTGGACTGTGTCTCCTCCCAAGCTGAAGCAGAGTTAAACTGAGTTGTTTAAAAATGAATTTGAACTTGGTTACTTTGGAATATTTGAGGGTTTTGGAACACTGCAGTTCTGCAAATCGATGCTCTAAATGCTATTATTTTGTCTTAATCATTTAGGGAAAATGTTTTCAGTCGTTTATAGTATAAACTGTGGTAGCCTAGCGATTAAGGTACTGGACTCTGGGCCTGATGGTCCAGGTTTCAAATCCCACCTCTGCCAAGCTGCCACAGTTGGGCCCTCGAGCAAGGCCCTTATCCCATTATTGCTCGAATCGTAAGACTGTACGTCGCTCTGGATAAGGGCGTCTGCTAAATGCCGTAAATGTAAAACAAAACGCATCGTTTTACCCAAACACATACAGTACCTATAAACTGTAAAACTTTTTGGGCCAAGAATCACAGAGCTGGAAGTGGGGTGTGCGTCACACCATGTTTGGCCGCTACAGTTTTAAAATGTTGAGAGCTTAACGGTATTGTTTTAAAGTTGATATTAAAATCTTGTATATTTGAAGACTCCTTATTCAGAAAATAGCAAATTCTCTTAATGTGTGCATTCCGCTTCAGGACATAGATGCTGTTCTTTACTCTAAATGAAACACCATACATTATACACACCTCCCAAAATGGCTTTGTGGTTTGACATACCAGTAAATCACAGCTCTTTGCATCCCTAGACAGGGCCTTAGACTTTTGGACGTTACTGTCTTCCAGAATCATTCGTCCTTTTCTGCTGTGAACCACATACCTCAAAGGCAGGAATATTCATTGGTCCCCGGGCGCAGGATTGTACATCGCTTTGAGTCTCTGATATGGCATTAGAACCACCAGTGTACACTGGCCTTCAGGTTCTAATGACATCCGAACATAAAAGAGATGTAGGGCCCGCATACAGGCCCCCGGCCTCCGGGGGTAACCCTTCAGGGAAATCAACAGCTTGATATGCACAGGTATGCTGCAAAAAAAATGCATAAAGTAATAAAAGAACGCAAAGACCTGGCATTTTGAGATGGCCTGTGATGCATGGCTGGTCCCATCAGGCTTTGAGTGAGAACACTGCTACCTTTTTAAGGTTGTTCTGACAGAAGGCTGTCAAGAGATTTTCCCCACTGATCTGTCCTTGATTGTGTTTATGTATGTTCCCTGACATTTGCTGGGCTTTTTGAAAAGTGCATCTGCTTTTCATTTTATGCATGAAAGAACAACTTTTGTTTCAGACGAACGTGCAAAAAAAAGGCTTCTATGGATCATACGTTGTTATATGTTTTTTTTTTTTTTTAATGTATTTTTTTTCCCCCTCTTTTTTTTACTTTTCTTTGTCCCGTCTTAGGCTTGGTGAAGCTTGGGGTTCACTGTGTGACGTGTCAGAAAGTCGCCATAAAGATCGTGAACCGGGAGAAGCTCAGTGAGTCCGTGCTGATGAAGGTAAGGTCATTTCTGGGTGACTTTAAAGATTTAAATTGCACTTCTGCTTTTTAATTATTGTCTTATAAATACTTTTGATTTACGCCGCAAAGATTTGATTACAAAATAAATGCATGAATCAAACAAAAGTCTGTGGCTCACAAGAATTAGGGGACGTTTCCAAATGAAATATCCCATATTATTCCAATATCCCAACAGCCCTAATTTTTGTGAGCCGTGTATAACATATTTCTATAAATATGTTCTTGAGTGCCAAGACGGGATTAACCGTACAGTCGCAGCCGACTCTCGGTCACTTGATGGACCATCGACCTCCACACATTTCTGTCCTTCATCGATGTGATCCATGAAGTATTTTGGCAGGATAGTGGAGTAGTTTGCCATTGCTTTCTCCACCCCTCCCCATTTATCCGGGCTTGGGACCGGCGTGCAGCTGTTTCCAGTTACATGGCTGTGGTGTTTTGCATACACAAGTCAATGACAATTTGGTGACGCCAATTAACCTGCATGTCTTTGGACTGTGGGAGGAAACCGGAGTACCCAGAGTAAACCCACACAGACACGGGGGAGGACATGCAGACCCCACGCAGAAAGGACCCAGGCTGCTCCACCTGAGATTGAACCCAGGACCTTCTTGTTGTGAAATTTAGGGTGAAACTTCCAGTTTATCCACTAGTGTTTCTTTCTTGCGTGATAGAGATCTTAATTTCCTTTAAAATTATTAGTTCAAATGGGCATAAGGTTGTGGTATAGAAGTATGTGTCAAATGAGTACTATTTACAATAGGACAGCCATGTGTACTTACGAACAACATTTACAGTTTGGTAGCGGGATTTTATTATGCAAGTTTTATGACCTCGTCCGGTAAAGCACATGGACGTTGTTTGGATGGACGTTAAGTTGCACAAACCTGGATCATTTGTGTTGTTCTGCAACATTCAGTTTCACAGTCTTTTTTTTTTTTAATGAATATACACTACACTGCTCACAAAAAGGGGGGATATTTCATTATGGAATATTTTATTTTGAAGAATCCCCTCATTTTTGTGAGCAGTATACTTTCACCTTTATGCACGGCAAAGTATTTTATTTCATACTGAATGTACATGCATGGATTTCCTCTTATGTTGTGTGTTAACGACACTAGTTCTTTGTCCGTTCAGTGTCACCATGTAATGTAAATAACAAAAAGGGAATTAAAAACGAAATGTTCATACACACCTCTAACGTCACACATCTTGCTTGATGGATCTCATTCCCTGTCATCGTTTATCTTCCCAGTCATCTGCTGGTCTTTTGGCAAATGGAAGACTTGCGCTGCTTTCTATGGCATTGATTGCACATTAGTGTTTGTTACTATTTACTCCACGGCAACCTAAGCAAACGTGTTCAGTGAAAGTCCTACAGGTCTGTGTAAAACCGAGAAATAGGATTTTTGCATGCGAGAGATCAAACGAGGTATACTTGGGTCACCGATGGGCATTTCAGTATGGATAATGTAATGTGACAGCTCTCAGTCAGGATAGACCGTAACAGTGATTCTTCCTCTGTTTACCATGTTTATACTGTACTGGCAACCTCAGTTTAACATCAGGGAGCTTGTCTGAGTTCTTTTTTATGAGCTCCATGTTGCAGTGCTTCACAAGATTACGAGATGAGTAATTTATACTATTTACTAGTCACTTCTCCCATAGCCAAAGCGAAAAAAAGGTCCTCGTTTTTGTTTTTATTTTTTACAGCAGATTAATGCTTTTGGGCAACGGCAAATAATGTGTCAAATCGTATTTGAAATAAGAAACATACACAGTCTCCAAATTGTAATTCCAGTCTTAGTGCTTCCTTAGTCTACGCTTTTAAAAGCATCAAGAAATAAATGTGCTAAATAATACATCAGTGCTGTGCTTAATTTGAGCCGGATCCTACCGGAACCAGTATAGCTCCAACTAGGCTTGGGCGGTATGACGGTATTTGGGTATACCACGGTGTTTAAATACGGTGACGGTATTGTAAAATGGTGACGGTATATTAACCACGTGACGTGACGCAACGCGCCAAATGTGTAGCGTATTTTCCGCACTAGAATGCGCCCCTAAAAGCCTTCAGTTTTATGGCTATGGCATTTTAACAATGTTCATTTGGTATTATTGTACCCAAAGTGTGCCCCATACCATTACACCACCAGAAGCAGGCGTCTGGACCATGTTCAAAGTCCCTTAGATTACCCTTTCTGATTCTGATGCCCGGTTTGAACTTCAGTGGCTCGTCTTGATCATGTCTACATACGTAAATGCACTGATTTTCTGCCTTGTTATTTGGCTGGTTAGATGTTTTTGCAATAATGAGAGTTGAACAGGTGTGCCTAATGAAGTGGCCAGTTAGGGTATACGTCCATGTGTTTGGATTAATTGGTTTTGTTTTAGGGTAGGAGAAACATTCCTGTGGTCTGATGGGAAAGGAGTGGTTGGTAATCTGATTAAGAGTAATTGTCTATTATAGGACACAGTTGTTGTACTTTGAAACAACCAGATGGAACTGATTTGAATTTAATGAGAGTTTTATGCGGCTCCTGATTTTGCTGTTATGTGCTTTTGTTCCAAATCCTATCCCGATGTATGTGATGCACATGAGTAAACAACATTCTTAATACACGTGTCCCTCATAGAGGCTGTTGCCTTAAAAAATCTAGTTTACACTAATATCTGAATATAATATTATTATAATAATAAAATCAAAATACTAATGCAGTCGATTCCGGTTAATTGGACCACCGGTTAATGGGACCAGCCGCTTATTCGGAACAAATCCTTACGTACCGAAACAAATCCAGTTAAATACGTGTAATTTGTTTTGCTTATTTGGACCAAAATTCCGCTTAATCGGACCAAAGAACGTATACAGTATGTAATATCCGTGAAGAAACTCTTCGTCTCTGGCATCATTACCAAAAAACTCCCGAGTTTCTCCCCAGCCCTCTACTGCCACCTACAGGTCTTTGCCTAACATTTCCATTTAAGACAAAATAGTAGCCACAAGTCGCTACTTAGCCACAGCTAAAGCGCGTCAGATCCCACTGGATAAGTTCTTCAAACGGTGACTGGAATTTAGTAATAACCTGTTTTTCACAGTATTAGGCTTTGCATGCTGAGTACCTATACATTGTGTTGTAGATCATTTCGAAAAATGTTACATAGAATGTCCCATGTTCATTTAATCGGACCAGCCGGTTATTAGGACCAAAACCATCGCGTCCCGATGTGGTCCTAATCGGGATCAGTCGAATCTAAACCAGATTTGACTGTATTTGGAATTTTTATTAATGTTAGAAACTAAAAAGCACTGCCCAAAAGTTTTGCTTTTTTACATAGGAGCGTTCTCTCAAAGCAGCACTACAATTTTGGTTCATCATATATATATATGGCCAGTCCCAAATTGAGCAAGCCTAGGGCAACAGCGGCAAGGAAAAACTCCCTAAATGCTATAAGGAAGAAATCTTGGCAGGACCAAGACTCAAAATGGGACCCGCCTGCTAGGGTAAAACAAATGTTTCTATTAATATAAACTATTATGAGGAGTGTAATAGAATATAAAAGCTATATCTCATAATGCAACTTCTTACAGGTGTGCTTGAAATTTCATGAACCAATTAGAATTCTCTTCTTGTTAAACCCTCACTTTGTTCATTGTCGTCCTCACGGTGAATGTTGTTATTAGCCAATATGAGTGAGGCCTTTAGTTGCTTAGATGTTAATAGGTTTATTTGTGACCTCATATTACTTTTGGAGTGAATTCTATTGGTTCACATCTCCTGGGAAAGGTGATATTGATCTTGAATGTCTTCCTTTTTTACAAAGTCTGTCTGTCTATGGATTTTAGGATGTTATGAACACACAGGGCTGTGGTGGCTTAGTGGTTAATGTACTGGACCAGAAGGTCCAGGGTTTAAATCCCACTTCTACCAAGCTACTATCGCTAAAATGACATAAATATAAAATCAACAGCTCTTTTTCTGAGGTCCTCAAGAAAGAGAGAAATCTTCTTTGTATAATTTGTTGTGAAGATCAGACGTAGGAACCCTCACCCTCTCGTATTCCACTGATCGAAAGCACCTGACTTTAATTTCACCTTTAAATGAACCGCTAACCCACTCACATACATGTAATCTAAAGAATTCAAGGATAAAGAACAATGGTAATAGAGGTATCATTTCGCCTCATTCAGTTTATCGGCTTCTCTTTATCTAATTTTAGGATTTGTGTGGAACATCTGATGATATTTGAGTCCTGTTTATTCAGAAATATGGGAAATTCTAAAGGCGTCACTCAATTTCAAACGTCACTGTAAAGTTAATTAGGCCGATGTGATTAATTGACCGTGTTAAGGACATGTCATGTTTTTTGTTTAGTTGATGTTTCTGTGGTCTTTGAATTTTTTACACTGTCAGGGCGTCATTTATTATTAAGATTTCTTATCCTGCCGTGGGTGTTGCCGTTCACTGCTCTTCAAAGCCACCGTACAAAATAGATATCGGGGGGGTTTCTGTGGATAAAGCTGCAGATCCTTTGTTTTCTTTGTAACAGCGTCAGCAGCGTAATAGTGTTTCTGTGTACTGCTATAAGAATGTCAATTCTGATCTTCGGTGGCTTCTCTGATATTAAAAAGGCCTGTGATGCCCTTCTAGAAAAGTCTGCCAAATCAGCAAAACTGGCGATTTGCTTCTAATTACCAGCTTTGCCCGTTTCTGCTGATGCTCTTCCTTTCAAACTAATGAGATCAGTGGTTTAGTATGAAAAGAACACATCTAGCTTTGACCTACTCGATGCTATTTCTGTCCCATCTCTGACCGTCTGCGTATTGACTTCATTAAATGGTTAATAGCTCATTAACTCCTGCAGAATTGAGGGCTAATTGTGATGTACATTGACTTGATTGGCTGTATGTTGTAATTGGCTGAGAGTTTGATGTAGTCATGTGATCTGAATAAAGTCCTCGGGCTTTTCACCCACAGCTGTTATCACTATGCTCATCAGAATTACAGTAGATTTACTTTTTATATATTTTTTTTTTCCCGGTATGGTGTTGTATGATAATTAACCTGAGGTTCTAGGTGAAATGAATTGAGTGATTCCTCCATTTATTTTCATGTCAGGCAGGAAGGAGTGTCCCCCAGGTGTTTCTCAGCCACTTCCGTTTTAGAAATGGTTCACTGCATGTAACGGACTGTGGTAGCCTAGCGGTTAAGGTGCTGGACTCTGGAACAGAAGGTCCAGGGTTCAAATCCCACCTCTGCCAAGCTGCCACAGTTGGGCACCTTGAGCAAGACCCATAACCTACAATTGCTTGGATTGTAAGACTGTATGAATTGTAAGTCGCTCTGGATGAAGGCGTCCAGATGCTAAATGCTGGAAATGTAAATGTTAAAGTTGACAGTGCTGAGCAGATTAAGGAACTAACTTCCATTGAGTGTTTAGTATGTGCCTGTTCGAGACATTAGTGCTTATTTAAATGAGCATGAGTTCATCAAACAATGGCCATGATGGTTAGTCAGATAACCTGGGCAATTATTGGGAGCAACAAAGCACCACCGAATGCAATCATGCCCAACGTTGAATTAGCTTGGCCAAAGCAGAGGTTACCATCGGCTCAACAAAATGAGGCAGAAGACTGGAAAAGTGTAGCCTTGTATGATGGATTCTGATTGCTGCTGAGACACAGATGGTAGGGTCAAAATTTGGCACCAACAGCACGAGTCCATGGATGCAACCTGCCTTGTCCCTTAGGAAAATGAACACTGGCTTCTGTGGAGTAGTACAGTTAAGACGGTACGCTAGCAAGATCATGGCAGATTCATGCCAGTTACTGTAATAGAATTGTGGTTAATTATACACTGGCCATAGTTACTATAAACTACATAGTAGTTTATATTCAGTTCTACTTGAACTATTTACATAATCTATGTGGCACTTTGGCACTATGTGGATACTATCCGCCATGGTTTACTACGCTTACCATAGTAACCATTCATACTCTTCTTTCTGCCAAAAAATAGTGAAGCCATGGTTAGTTTTTATAAGTGAACAGTACAGGCTGATGGAAGTGATGTGCTGAAGGTTTTCTAAGCACACTTTGGGCCTACTAATACCAGAACTTGAAAAGAACAGCCTATTTGAGTATTGCTGTTGATGTTTGCAGTGCATTGCGTATCCATGCCACAAGAAATGTGGCTATTTTAAGAGCAAAGGGAGCTCTTACCTAGTACAGTCGATTCTGGTTAATAGGACCACCGGTTAATGGGACCAGCTGCTTATTCGGACCAAATCCTAAAGTACCGAAACAAATCCTATTATATACGTGTGTTATTCGCTTATTTGGACCAAAATTCTGTTTTATCGAACCAAAGAAAGTGTGCATTATGAAAAATGCGTGAAGAAACTCTTCGTCTCTGGCATCACTACCCAAAAACACGCAAGTTTCTCCCCAGCCCTCTACTGCCACCTACAGGTCTTTGCCTAACAAAAAAAGAAGCCACAAGTTGCCACTGAGCCACAGCTAAAGCGCGTCAGATCACACTGGATAAGTTCTTCAAACGTTAACTGGAATTGAGTTAGAACTTATTTTTTACAGTATTAAGCTTCGCATGCTGAGTACCTATACATTGTGTTGTAGATCGTTTCGAAAAACTTGTTTGTAAATTAATTTTTCGATGAACAAAGTTCGTAAGCAACAGTAGTTCTTGTTTGTACGTTCGTTATACGTGTAAATCGTACAATAAAGGTTTAATTAACATTTAATATGTTACATTTGTAACATATGGCATGTTCGGTTAATCGGACCAGCCGGTAATTAGGACCAAAACCATCGCGTCCCGATGTGGTCCCATTAACCAGAATCAACCGTATTGGTATAATATGGTACAATATTTTTTTCATCGGAACATGCTCGGAAACTGACTGGAACATTGTGAATATCTCCTGGCATTGTTTGTTCAACTTTTGTCCGAGTATTTATGTTTATTAGATTTGGTATATGCAATCTGTCATATTCCTTACTGTAGCTCAACCTTCTCTCCGAACGGTGGAACACAGACATTGCGTGTATTAGCATAGCCGTTCAGAGGGAGGTCACCTGTCTTTGTGTTTTCACTTATCTTTTTATTTCGCCCTGCCTGCAGCAGAACCCCTATCGGGTAGCATTTGCATAGTGTGAATGTTCTGCGCGAGTGTCTACGCGTGGATGTCTGTGTGGGGGTTGGGAATTGCCGCTGTGTGTTCGTCTGTATAGCACCCTCCCTCTTGCAGTGTGTGTGTGTGTGTGTGTGTGTGGTTGTGTGTGGGTGGGGGTGTTTAGCTGTATGTGGCTGTGCGTGTTCGTGCATGGGTGCACACACAGGGCTGATGTTGATTGTCAGGTTGTTGCATATACAGATCAGTAGCTTGGCATTTGGGAACACTGCCCTCCCTGAGTGCCGAGATGCCCTGTCTGACCCCTCCTGAGCTAATGTAGTCATTTCTGGCATTTTCATGCATACTGAAAATGACGCTTGCTCACATGCTGTGGGGTTTCTCTAACGATTTGTGTCGCAATTCGACCCAAAATGTCGGCGTTCGGGATAAAACTCAGTAGTCTACTGTATGTAAGCTTGCATATGATCTCCGTTACGGTTCACATAGGTGAACAGGGGGTTGGACCCAAGTACAGGAAGCAGGGCTGTGCTGAAAGGAAGGGCTCCTAATTTCTATCGCACATCACACAAAAAATGAATAAAAAAACGAATTGTTCAAATGAATACATTGACAGGAGTGTTAATATGTAATGTATATAAGACCAGACCTTTTTAATTGCTTGTTCCTCGGATGTCCCTTCTTAAAAACCTACTGAGGAGGAAGGAAAAAAAATAATCTTTCATTTTCAGCACTTTAAAATTTCTCGAGGACTATGTGGAATCAACACAAGGAAGAAGGAAGAAATGAAAATATATAGATTTTTTTAAAAAATAAAATGTGTTTAACCTACAATTAAATGAAAGTGAATCTGGAAAAAAATTGAATGAACACAACAATACCGTTGGCTCTCCACCGAAGGGCAGAAAAAGCTAACAAATATTTATATTTATTATATTTTATTATATATTTATTTATTTCAACCATTGACGCTGCGGCGGATCCGCAAAACACCAAAAAAAAAAAAATGACACTTTTTTTCTATTCTTCAAATATGATCGTTGGCGGAATCGCGAAACAAGAAATAAAAAAAAGTCTGGCCTAATGGAGATGGATGTATATATGGGAGGGGGTGGTAAGTAAAATAAGACCAAATATACCCGATAATATAAATGCTTAGTTTTGGAGGATGATCCAAAAATGATCCATGGTGGGCATCGAACCTGGATTGCTAGAGTGCAAACCTATTGTGGTGCTGAGGAGCTAGACACTAGGACTAGTGAATTGTGGAAACGAGTGGCCTTTGAACGGTAGACTAAGGAACCATGTGGAGACGGACTCAAAAATATGGAAGTCTCTAAAGATCGAGGACACAAAACAAATCACCGAAAACACGCAGGGTTCATCGGCGCACCTAAACCCCAGTGTGTGACAAGCAAAATATATTTGTTACGTCATTCTTATATAGTATCTTTTATATAGAATTGTATACAGTATTTTATTTATCTGTTATTATCTACTTAATATCACTATTAATACAAACAGAATTCTTACAGTTAACAATTAAGTCACCCAGTCATGCTCTGCCCAAGGCTTCAACGTTTACGGGGGTTTTCCTTTGCACTGTCACCCTAGACCTGCTCAGTTTGGTATTGGCCTTATTAGAGAATATAATATTGTAAATCTGCATATAAACAATGCTACATTATATGCTTTATATGAGCTTCTTTACTAAAACAGAGCTAATACCTAGAATTTCAGGGGTGACACCCTGCCCGGTTTCTCTCCAACATGTTTCAAAAAGACTTGGTAATATGGATTTTAAATAAGTTCTTAATTTTCCAGTAGTCAAATCAGATTTATTTCTATAGAGCTTATAATAATGGGGCATTTTCTCAAAGCAGTTTTACAATATTATATTCCCAAATTGAGTAAGCCCTGGGTGACAGTGGCAGGAAAAACTTCTTAAACATTATAAGGAAGAAACCTTGAAGAACCAAGACCCAGGGAGCCAGCTCTATAAACACTGGAACAAATGAAACCTACAGGTTAACCTGAAGTATTGCATATTGCATTAGCTTTATCAATATGCTACTATTACTGAAAATCCAATAGGTTATTTTGAATTGCATTACGATCTGTTTCCTGCAGGGTGTGTTATTAATTACACTCAGAGTGCTAATGCTGCAGTATGCATTGTTTCTGCACTTTTATAATGAAGTCTGCTGTGTACAATTTTTTTATGTTAATGATTTGTCGTTTAATGGAAGTGTATTAATCATGTTTAAGCTAGGCTACGCTAGGATGTGTACTGTCTAATAAATTCATTTGTTTATAATAAATTTAACTAATGATAGATTTGTATCATATTAACTATCAGAAATCAGCGAGCTGCATGTATTATTTGACACACAGTGGACTTTACGGTCGTCTGTTGTGTCTTTTTGGAGACGTTCTGGGCGCGCTGACACACATACACATCAAAAGTTTATTGATTATGCAGTGCACCGCTTTTCAGCTACTCGTGCCGCACATATACGATTTTTTCGTAGGCAGCTGATATTGTATTTCATGCCTACTGAGAGCGAATCCACCTGAATCCGTCTCTTCAAGTGGGCCACGGTTCAGGGATCCCACTAGTGGAACAAGCTACACTTTGGGGGGCATGGTACTGATTGTGAGTACACGTCAGTCAGCGTGAGGGCATTTGAACTTTTGAGTGCAGGAGTTAAGTCAACCTGGGTCGCTTCTCAGTCTTGCAGGTGGAGAACAGCAACAACATAAGTAGTGGTTAACCTAGGTCATAATATTTTAGCCCAGCATGGCCCTGAGGGTGATGGAGGACGATGATGAAGAAAATGGCACTGTAGAGCCTCATGCAATAGCCAGCAGGTGGTTCGCGATGCAGCTGGTCTAGGGGGAATTGCTAACATTTCGTAAAATGAGCTACGCGTCTCCTGGGTGATGGGATGGAGAAGCAAAGGGAGGGACGATGGAAAAAATGGTACATGCTGGACCCCTGCAGAGAGCAGATAACTGGATGTTTGAATGGGTGCCACACTGCACTGCAGAAAACGATACCGAGAGGAGAGGCTGCTTATAAAGGAATCCCACTCTTGTATTGTGCTTGTTATGGTGACTAGATGATGGATTATGACGTATGAGTACACTCTCTTTGTAACCCACTGGCAATAAAATGGCACTTGGAGGGAGATCAGGGCTGATTTCGTTGAATTTTAACCATTATTGATGGTATAGCAACCCCCTTTTTTGGTTGTTTTTAGGCAGCCTTTGCAATAGAAGTGAGTCAAGACCCAAACCATGATTGTACAAGTCAGAGATGAGACCGAGATCAGATTAGGATTTATTTCATTATTTATGAATAAAAAGATGAAAATGGAAAAATATTAAGGTAGTTTGTAATTCACTTTATATTTAATAGCATTCATTATGCATTGTGTATTAATGAATAAATAAATACAATAAATCATCTATTTCACCAACTATATGTGAAATTGAATATTATATATCCGACAATTATTATGAATTATTACTTTATTAGTCTTTACTAAGCAGATGACGATGATGATTTTGATTCCCTTCTTCTGTCAAACTTAATAAAAATGACCACATAAAGTCACCTGAATATAAACACCAGTTATTCTGTCCGTTGTTATCAATAAATATGAACACGTCCTAATAATGATTCTGAATTTTGCAGGCAAAAATGCACACTTAGCATCAAAATAAAACAGGATTCACTGATTGGATACTGAACTAGAAGAGTAATACAGTAATCCCTCGTTTATGGCGGGGGTTACGTTCCAGGACCAACCACGATAAATGAAAATCCGTGAGGTAGGGACGCTATATTTATATAAGTATTTATACAGTATTTTAGCGGTAGAACTTGCAGAACGTTTGGGTAACATCGTAGGGCTTGAATGAATTCAGTCTAGAATGAAACTTT
>JAVSBV010129789.1:0-17694 GCA_033117975.1 Parotocinclus spilosoma
TGTACAGTTGCTGTTATTGTTTGAGTATGGATTCTGTCCCAGACGGTGTTAGAGGTGAAAATGTGTATTGCCTGCTACAGGGTCTGTAAAGAAAGCCACACTTTTACATTTGGTATGTTTTCGTTTGTTAAGTCATCCACAGGGCTGACATTGAATTGATGTAATGTGGAAAAATCCTGGGCTCTTTGTGATTCAGTCTTTTATGTATGTTGGTTGATGAACATTGTCTCACGATAAATCTTGCTGGCTTTTTTTCTTCTGTTTATGACACTGAGTATGTTGTTTGAATGAATAATGGGTCTTTTGTATGCTGCTCCATATGCTGCCCCATTGAGTGTATTACATCTCTATTTCTCCTGCCTGTTAGTATTACTATAGATGATGTGGTGTATGTGATCGATGGAGGGAAGATTAAGGAGACTCACTTTGATACGCAAAACAACATCAGTACGATGACAGCAGAGTGGGTGAGCTCCGCCAACGCCAAGCAGAGAAAGGGCCGAGCTGGGAGGTACTGTTTCTTCCACTATTTCTGTATTGAAGTCTGCATTTAGGCAGGTTCGTTCCTCAACACCGCACAGTCTAAACTCTCACTTAATTCATATGTACCTGCTGCTCCTCGATTTTCACAGAAATTCTGCGAATTCTCACGAGGCTATAGGCTGGAATCCAGAGCAGTAAATGTGTTTTATTCGGTATTCACTCTGAGTGCTTTACATTCATTCTTGTTTCATTGCATGCATTTCATGAAAAAGTAATTCTATCAGTATTTGACTTGTGCTGCAAAGTGGTAAATGTTATACTACAATTTTTTCGGTCATTGTTTGGTTATTTCCACTTTGCCTTTTTGTTCTTTTTTTAATGCGAGCACTGTGGGGTTTGATGTACACTGCTTACAAAAATTTGAGGATACTTTATTATGGTACATTTATTATTTTTCATTTTCTCCAATTTTTGTGAGCAGTGTATATATAAAACCTGGGCCCCCTGTGCTTCATGTATATCTGAAAACAGAAATCGGCCTCTCGTACATGTTGGTTGGTGAGGAATGCATTTATTTAAGTGTGACTTTATAGGCATATAGTTTCAAATCCTAGGATTACTTTAGCATGCTAATAAAACCTAGAAAAAACAACAATATAGACCTGAGTGACTTCAAGAGCTGCTTTACAACTTTACAACAAAGCTTGTGTGATGCCTCTAGTTGGCATCTTCCATGGCATGGCACCTACTGAGGTTTTGAAGGTACAAACCATCAACCGGTGTTTGTTCCCAAGGTTTATTGATTCACAAGAGCTCTCTGGTCTACATGGGCAGAAAATAATTACCTCAGGAGAACTTGCAGAAATATTTAATGCTTTTTTTGGCAGAGGAATGTATCACAACACAGTGCATCACCCATCTCTCATTTTACAATTTCATTTCAGTTCTCACTATGCTAATAATCCTGTTCACTGTGCACCTATAATGGCCACAAAATTGTTAGAACTGATGAAGTCGCTGTTGCAGCAACAGGAAGATGATTTTTGTAGAAACTTCCATTTTTAAGAAAGACATTATCATTTGGGTCTATGCAGTGCCAGACCAGTGGTACCACCAAGACATGAACTTGGGTCTTAGAGCAGCAAATTTAACTGCTGCACAACCCGATTAACCAACTTTATCATTATTTTTAAGCCCTGTTATCAAAATTGTTTGGATAGTGGGAACCCTATTTTTATACCCTATTTCCTATAGCTATAATTCCTAGCTCATTCATATAGACAGGTGGGGTTGTCTGACTTTGCCAAACAATGCCTCATTCATCAAAGGAATATGCATAGTAGAAATATTACATCTACAAATGGGTAAATATTATGCTTTAATTTAGTTAATTATTGTTTAATTATGTCCATTTTGCTTTATTTGTGATTTTTCAACATGGGTCCCATGACAATGTTGTTGTGTGAGTTGATTTGAAATGTCTCTAGGCTATTGACCATATTGTGTCTGACCATTAAGCAGTCAGTCTGCTGACCTACCCCAGACAGGAACTTTACACTACATGCAGTTTGGACCTGAATAATTTGCACTTAAACTTGTGTTCTAACGAGATCAGATTCCTATCCTCTTATCGAAGACTTGAATAACATTCACAGATAATGTTTGTTTATTTCAATGTGATAAACACTTCTATATTTATGTTAGTATGAATAGAAAAATAATGATAAATGTTATTGCACATGGGGATTTTTTTTGGCCGTCTGCAGCTTTGTAGGTGAGGCTGATGCGTCAATATTTATTTATTTATTTATTTATTTGTCTCGCATCTTTGTTCATCTTGTTGTTTATAAGGTATACATGTTTTTTTAATAATTCACTGTACAACCTTAAACTAGATTGTCCTGGTTTGTAAGCATTTAATTGAAATTCAATCATATTGTGTACTTATTTTTTCATTCTGATGATGATAATAAGTGGCTAACATCACGTATTTACTGGAAAATTAGTTTTTATACAGAGAGCACAAGGTTTCACCCCAGACAGCTTTCTGCCAGCTAATGTACTAAATATTTTATTTCACAGCCATACAATATTAATTACTAGCAGACTAAAATGGGAAATATTCATGTACAAGGTGTGTGTTAGTGTGTATGTGTGTGTGCGTTAGTGGTAGGGTGTATGCTGTTGCTTTTTTATGAAGTGTTCACATAATCATAGTGGTGTGTCCGTAATTGTCCCATGGTCTCATTTAATGGGTAGGGTTAGATGTAGGCATTATGTTGCTAGAGTAATCCATAAATCATGGTAGTAATACTTATATAGCAAATGTGTAGAGTGGGCGACATGATGACTCGTATTGTCTGTAGGGATGTTTGCCTGCCTGCCTGCCTGCCTGCCTGGGTGTTAAGAGGTTTCAGGTTTTTAAATTAAGTTTGACTATGGTGAGTCATACAGTGTGCGTGTGCAGGTGTATGGTAGTGAGTCTTCTGCTTTTACGTATTGAACTATTTTGGCCTTATGCTTTTTGAGCAATGAATGTATTAAGTCAGACTGTCTCCCTCATAAATGTGCATATTTAAACACATGAGGAATGAGGGGGGAAAGGTATATCTAATTTATAAACCCTTGCACATACACTAGGTTTTTGCAATTCAAATTTTTTCACTGTTTGTGATTTGAAAAAATTGTGTGTGTGTGTGTATATAATTGTTTTATGATTGTTTTATTTGTATATCGTGTGTGTGTGATGTCAACAATTTTATCCACGTTGCATCGATTCAGTGTGAGCCCTGACATCAGCCCAGAATAGATGCAGTATGAACCCAAGATATTTCATGTTTTGTCTAGTCAGCTTCATTTCATTTGTTAATAAATAAGTTTGGGACAGGGATAAGTTAGCGCTAGTAATGCAATACAATTTGAAATAATTTATGTTGTTTTAAAATGTGTGTGTACTTTTCTGCTTTAATGCTGCCATCACTGAACTAAAAATGACCTTTGCCAAAGGGCACTGACACAGCCCCATACAATTAAAATACCCAATAATATTAATACTAATATTAGTTATAATAGTCTGGATGGTGGGGTTTTTTTGGTCCAGAGCACACAAATGTGCCTGGATCTTATACTTCTCAGGATGGACCATCACACAGTGGAAAGGTGTATTGTGGTCAGATGAATCCGTATTCCAGGTCTTTTTTTGACTTTTCTGGAAAAACTCAATAATTTTCTCACACATTTGTTGTCCACTGAAAATTGAATAGACAGACAGACAGAGATTGATTTATTTTATTTATTCCGAGGGAAATTTGTGTATTACAGCAGCACAATTCCAAAAAGAGCACAGAGAGCAAGATTAAATTAGTGTTAAAAAGATAATAGAATTATAATAAATGAAATAACAAAAATGGAGAATATACCTACATGAGTTATGAAAGTGTCAGTGCAGTGATGAGCAGGTGCAATATTTAGTCATGTTCAGTAGTGTTTGGTGGTTATATTCTGTATGATTAGTAAACTGTAATGTCCCGGCACAGTGCAGAAAAGTTGTAGTGTGATCACAGTGAGAATGAATGATTTTCTGAACCGCTCTTTGTTACATCGGAGCTGGATGAGTCGGTTATTAAAAGTGCTCCTCTGTCTGATCAGCAGGTCACGTAGAGGGTGTGATGTGTTATCTAGAATATTAGTGAGTTTGCTAAGTGTCCTCCTTTCAACCACCACTTAAAAAACCATCTAGTGAGCAGCCCAGAACAGAACCAGCCTTCCTGATTTTTCCAGTTTTTTTTTTAGCTTGTTCTTGTCTCCTTCTCTGATGCTGTTTCCACAGCAGACTACAGAGAAGAAGATAGCACTGGCAACAACAGACTGGTAGAAGATCCTCAGCATTTTGCTGCAGGTAGCAAAAAAGGAAAGTAGAGTCTGCTCATTCCCTTCCTGTAAACGGCCTCAGTGCTGGCCTTCAAGTCCAGATTGTTGTCCAACAGGACATCCAGATATTTAGAAGTGTCAACCAGCTTGACTGACTGACCCGTGATGGTGACAGGATTAATCATGGTCCTCTTCCTCCTGAAGTCCACCACCATCTCTTTGGTTTTGGTCACACTGAGGATGAGCTGGTTCCTTTCACACCATTCAACAAAGTCTCTGTTCACCAGGTCTCTGCATTCTCCTTCTTCTCCATCCCTGATGCACCCTACCACTGCTGAATCATCAGAAAATTTCTGAAGATGGCAGAGGTCTGACCTGTACTGGAAATCAGTGGTGTACAGGGTAAAGAGGAAGGCGGGGGGCAGTCCCCTTTGGAATTGTTGATCATTGTATTGTATAATTATAATATATAAATGTTTTATGTGGCAAATCTTTAGGTATAAAAAATGTTTATTGTCGGTCACAATTTGAGTAGATTAAGCCATGTAAAGCTTTGTTCAAATTAAGCGTTTATATCCCCGTTAATGCACTTGCGCTTGGAGGCCGAAGCCTATCAAACAAGGTAAAATGCTGAAGCAGATGCTTTCAATTTAGAGGCGAAACATCCTTTACAACAGATCAGCTTTCATATGGCATTTAGCATTTTCTCTGAAAGTGGAGCTGTTTTTAATAGCTAATGCTATAACAGAGCGTACCATCACAAAACGTATCATAATCTAACAAAATAACGTAATAAACAAAATATGTAGCATAATCGCATGACACGCCGATCCTCACAGATAGATGCTTTCTTAATACAGACGGATTTTTGCATTGAGCATTGTCGTGTTTTTAAAGCATAAAATGCATTGGTAGGAACCAAAAAGTTTAATCAAAATAAACCTG
Source organism: Parotocinclus spilosoma (assembly GCA_033117975.1). NCBI lineage: Eukaryota > Metazoa > Chordata > Actinopteri > Siluriformes > Loricariidae > Parotocinclus > Parotocinclus spilosoma. The sequence continues at coordinate 5,299 of JAVSBV010129789.1, forward strand.
ATAAGAAATGACTGGTTGCCATGTGATCATGGTAATATGTGGATAATATATGGAATGAAATTTGGGTTGGTAAGTGGATGGGCCCTGTAAGTCCAATGAGTGAGTGACGTCAATATATGATCAGAAACATGCATATATGCATACTCTGTCTCGATCCATTCATCTTGTTTGGTTTGCAATTCAGTTATTTTGGATTGAAAGCTTTTTGCTTCAGCATTATGAAATTTTACAGGCTAGGGGGAATAGTGTGACTTAATGTATGCTCTTATTCTGAGGGGGTGTCTACGTGTGTGTGAGTGCAAAGGAGAACTGGCCAGATGTAGTTCAAACAACAGTAAAAGGCTCCATTAAGGCTAAGTGGTAGTTGCATTAGCATGCAGTACAGTGTTGTTGCTAATGGGCCACACATCCTGCCTCCTCTTCATTTCAGGTCTGTATTTGTGTTTGTTTGTGTGTATTTAAAACCAGGTACAGCAAATGTTTGTGACCCTTTTTGTTTTTGCATACGTATGACCTAACACGTCATAAATCTAGTAAGAGAATCCAATTAAACAAATGAGAGCATGTTATACCTTTTTTATTATATAAAATTATACAATACTACATAATTTTAGTGGCATTAGTATGTGGATATTAATATTTATTCAATATAAGTTAAATTGGGTGTTTTTAGTCAATGCACGCTCTGTTCTGAATGGCCATCCTGGTGAATTCAAAGAACAGGGATCTTTAAAAGACTTTTGTGGAAGTCTATCAGGACCTGAGCATGTGATTTCTGAGGGCTTCACTGATAAAACAGTGAATTTTGAATTATACCAGGAAATTCTAAAGGAAATCCTGAAGTAAAAAAGCCCTGACCATAATGCAAAAGACATGTTGCATAAGGACCTGAAGCAAGCAGTTCAATTCAGGACTGATAAACGGAACCATAAAAGTTCAAATTATTGTTACACAGCCGTGTCACACCAGATCACAACTGTGTATGTATTTTTAATGTTTATAAGGAAGCAAAGACTACAAATGTGCTGTGTCTGTGTGTGTGTTTGCAGGGTGTCTCCAGGGAAGTGCTACCACTTGTATAACTGTCTGAGAGCAAGCTTACTGGATAGCTACCAGCTTCCTGAAATCCAGCGCACACCTTTGGAGGAGCTTTGTCTGCAGATTAAGGTATTTCAGCCCACTTTCAGAATGTTAAACCAGCGTATCAGTCCAGTTCATTAAAACACACATTGGTGTGTTACATTGGATCGTCATACTGTACTGGCCAAGCTTTAGTACTCAAGCAAAAAGTACAGAGAACGGGTAAATACAAGCAAAGTATTTCTTCAAGAATGTATAGATAAATTTAAGACAGTAAATAAAGCAAGGATTTGTCTTAATATATTAATTACTAAACTAAATCCATTTAGCTACTATTACGATATGCTTTCATTTTCTTGGTTTAATACCAACCTCCGCCTATGTGGTGTTTGCATGTCCTCCCAATGTCCACATGAGTTGACTCTGGCTTTCTCAAATATTCCAAAGACATTAATTAGCTGCTCTAAATTGGCCCAGAGTGTTTCTGGGTAGTGCCTTGCTCCTATTATGAACTGCCATTGATGCTGATGTGATATCAAATAAATAAACAAACAAACGTGATCTTCAAACCATTCCAGAACAATATTTGCCATTTAGAAGAGTGCTTTACTGTGCCAATAGAGGGCAGATTTAAGGACTAATGGGTGGATTGGTGGTTGTGTGGATTTGCGGATGGATGGATGGATGGATGGATTTGAGAATGCATGGGTGAATTTGTGGAAGCATGGATTGATTTGAGGAATCATGGATGGAGGGATGCATTTTTGAATTTCAGGATATTTGAATAGCTACAAGGATTTGGGGATGGGGGATGGACATACATTACATTGCATTAACCCTCTCAAACTTGCAATATGACAAAGTATACTCCACAGAAGTATACCAGATTTGCTAATTCTATTCTGTAATGTACAGATACAAAATAGCACAATGGAATAAAGACAGCCTATACAGGAATTCAATAACAGTCTGTCGGGTAGAGATTGGTGCTGCCAAGGCTGTGATGTGACTCATTATAGTGTCTGATTGGTGTGGGTAGGGATGATCTGACATGCTGTTTCTTGGTGCAGCACAAAATTATGTTACTGAATGTGTAGCAGTGGCATGCTGTGGAAGACAGTCATTGTTCTTTATGACTTAGAAATGTACTGCTCTAGATTAAGATGATGTAATCAGAAAGAAATATTATCTTAATGTAGAAACATATATTTTATTAAATGGCTTAACATCAAGTGTTGAGCTTTAATGGGATCTTAATGACTGGGTGGTGGAGTGGTTGTGCTACTGGACTTCTGACCTAAAGGTTGAGGATTCACATCCCGGCACTGATGAGACTTTGAGCAGGGCCCATCTGTCAAATGACTAAATGCAATTGCGGGTTGAAGATTAAAATCCTGGCTTTGCCACGCTTCCACTTTCACACCCTTGTGCACAGCCCTTAACTCTGTTGCTTGTTTTGTACAGCACTGTGCAAAAGTCTTGGCCCACTATTATGTTTGCAATACTGTTATTTTTGGAAGCATATAATGACCATATAGAATTATTCTAAATCTAAAAAAAAATTTAAAACAACCAGAAAATACAGGAAATGTGTATGCATTAAAAAACCCCACAAAAACAGAAATTAACTGCTTTTGTAGACTATAGTGGCAAATACACTGCTCACAAAAAATGGGGATATTTCATATGAATATAAAGTGATGTAAAAAGAAGCATTTTATTTCATTAAACAAGATCATTAGAAAAGCTAATTAAAAGTTAAAGAAAGTTGCAACGTGATTAAGTAGCAAGTGACATATTTATGGGGGTGAACAGAGGCATGTCAAACTGGACGAGAGTGCCACACATTTACTGTATGGTCACACAAGACTGCCAAAATACACTGACATTGGGGACAGGACAGGATCAGTTTGTACGACAGTTCTTGTGGAATCCTCATTGTATTAATTTTAAAATATCCCCTCATTTTGAGCAGTGTATTTAGTGTGATGTCCTCTTAAGATAAAGATATGCTAAAGCTCACACAAACCAGACTGAAGATCAGAGGAAAAGAGCATTATGGAGCGATGGAGCCAAGGTTTTTATTTCACACACTTCTGTGATGCAGTAATGAGGTTTGTTTACCTGAATACTCCTTATGGAGTATAAGAACCCAGTTAAAACAAACACATTGCTATGCATTAAAGCCATGTATTGATATGGTGTAAGGGTATCTAACAGTTACCAATGTGGCGCTTACAGAGTGTACTTTCAGCATTCTGTTCAGTCAGGTTTGTTTTGACAAATGCTTGGTCAGGGTGTGTAAACTGTATGTGTTGGGTTTTGTTTTTGAGCCCTGTCCCCTTCTCTTTGACTTTTACAGATTCTAAAATTAGGCCACATCGCATCATTCCTGAGGAGGACTCTGGACCCACCGTCAGACAGAGCCATTTAGCTGGCCGTAACTCACCTAATGGATCTGGTGTGTAATTGAGAGATTAAAAGAAAGAATTGGATGAGAGAGGCTCAGAGGGCTGTGATGGTGGCAGATGGGTTTGATATTGATGATAACTGGTGTCTGGCATGACTCTGAGAGATTGATAGCTGAGAGAATGAATTGCAGCATGTGAAACTTTAGCACTTAGCAGTGTGTTGTCTGTGTTTTTGTAGAATGCACTGGACCGAAATGAGGAGTTAACACCTTTGGGTTTCCATCTTGCCCGTTTGCCTGTTGAGCCTCATATTGGGAAGATGATTCTGTTTGGAGCTCTTCTCGCTTGTTTGGACCCGGTGCTAACCATAGCAGCTAGTCTTAGCTTTAAAGACCCCTTCTCCATACCACTGGTAAATACACATACACAAAATAACAATAAAGCCAGCGTTTGCTTCTACACTTCCAACACATTTTTCACATTTTATGTTGTGTAAAATTGGTCACAAAGCAAAAAATTGTCCCCAAAATTTGTGTGCGCGCATATCAAGTAAGTGCTCATAACTGTGGAACATGTTATAGTGGCTTCTCTGTTAATGTAATTGAAATTAGGGGATATTTCAAAAGGAATATGAAACAATTAAAAAAGAAGCATTTGATTTTACTTTATTAAACAAGATCATCAGAAAAGCTAATAAATGTAAAGATGTCTATGTCAAAAAAGCTAATGAAGTTAAAGATGTCCAAGTCAAAAAAGTCAGTTGTTTGATCATGCAAATGACAAACAAACTCAATTTACGTAAAAGTAACATATGACAAGTGACATATTATCTTGTCGTGTTTGCAGGGAAAGGAGAAGATAGCAGACTACAAAAGGAAGGTGCTCTCTAAAAATTCCAAGAGTGACCACTTGACTGTGGTCAATGCCTTCCGGGTAAAACTACACCTTTTTTAACACAATAAACACTGGTAACATTATACACTCACTGGTAGAGCTTGTAGAACTGACCAGACAGTTTTAAAGTCTGTACGTTAGAATGTTGCATAGTAACAGTATTAATGTATTAATGTAATAATGTATTAAGTATTAATTTGTAATTAATTTGGAGGGAGGATCCATCCAAACAACAACTTTTTGGATCAAATGAGAACAACATTTATGAAATGAAATAAATGAAATAACTAAATGAAACATTATGTCTGGGGGAAGGAAAACACTGAATTTACATATAAGGACCTTATCCTACCTTTGAAACATGATGGTAGTATCAGGATTTGGGCCTGGTTTTGCTGCATTGGGGTCAGGACAGCTGGTCATCAGTGATGGAAGAGATGGATATTTATAAATAATATTATTGAATTCTAAAAGAAAAGGTTTACATACTTTTGCCACTTTTGTATATTTAATATTGGACAATTTTCCTTCATAGAGTATGTGGGATGGTCTAAACAAACGTGTGATCTATAAAGACTCCATCTCACAGCAGGATTTAAATGATCTGTTGCTGATTTCTTTGTGATAGCACAGGATACCTTCAGAGATCAATTATGTCCTGATTAAGACATTACAAAATCACTTTTCTACCATGGCCATCTTAGTCCTTTGATCTGAACTTTTGTATTGGGTTCTTTAACCTTGTTAGATGTTATATTAAAAGACAATGTGATGTTTTATTGTACTAAGCACATATGCACCTTTCTTGATGAGTGATTTTTCTTATGACTATTTAAATTAAATTTGTTTGATAGAGGTTTTGAATCTTGCTCAGGCCCAGCTATAGGCAGTTGACTGACGGTATATGCTTTGTCTGTCAGGGCTGGGAGGAAGCTAAGATGCAGGGCTACAGGTTTGAACGAGAATACTGCTGGGACAACTTCCTGTCAGCCAACACACTGCAGGTCAGTATTCATGTGTCAACTTATTAACCACATTCAATCAAACCTTTGCTACTTTCATATGTAGAAATTAAATCTTGTACATATCTGGAATGTGGCAGTCATGCCATGCAGGACATCCTAGGGTTCATCTCCTTGGAGTAATTTGATCAATTCAGGCATAAATATATAGAAATAGCTTTGCAAAACGTATTAACAGTCCCGCAGACTGTGGTAGCCTAGGAGTTAAAGTACTGGACTCTGGACCTTATGATCCAGGGTTCAGATCACACTTTAAGCAAGGCGATTAATCCACGATTGCTTGAATTGTAAGACTGTATAAGTTGTAAGTCACTTTGGATAAGGGCATCTAATAAATAATGTAAATGTAACAGTTAAGCAACCTCAGCGCTAAATATGAAAGTAAGCATGAAGTAACCAAAACCTATTTGCCAGGTAGTGCTATCAAAACTATACTGGATTTTTTTCATATTGTCCACTTCAAAACATGAAGAAAGTCACTCATAGTGTTTGATATTTTACATTTGCTGCTAAAATTAATTTCAAAATTTCGTAAAAAGTGTGCAGCCCCACCACTCCTGATTCTCTCCATAGAATAACCCATCACAGCTCCACAAAATCCTTATTGTTGTCATTATTGTGAGTCTGCTAACTCTAAGAAATCAATATTCGTTAGTGTGACAAACAACGAGATTATCAGTCCATACTGTTTGATGCATTTGGGACAGCGCTCCGGTTTCCTCCCACAGTCCAAAGACATTCATTAAGTTAATTATGTTAATTGGCGCAATTTGAGTATGTAGGATTAGTTTTGATGTAACCTTGACCTACATACTCAAATTGGGGCAATTAATGTAATTAACTTAATCTGTCTTTTAAAAAGCAATGAGGTTATAATAAAAATATATGTTTAATATAATATGTTCAGTTTTCTTTGCTTACCTCTTGAGTATTTTTGGTCAGTTTATGAGCATGGCCCTTCAAAATATATGCAATTAAAATTGAATTCAATTTAATAAACAACCTACCAAAAAGTTTGGGCAGTAAATGTTATTTGGACCACTGTAGCTGCAGTGTGAACATACAATCATTGATCTTACACCTCAACTCCACCACTGTTTTCTATATTTCAAAAGTAATAATTCTTAATAATAATTATTAAGTAATCATTTTCCTTGGGGAACACTTTTAATACTTTGCTTGATGTTTTTAAAATGTCTAGTTTAAAGGTCTAGACCTAACTAACACAATGATTCTGTCTCTCTGTCTCTCTCTCTCTCTCTCTTTCTCTCTCTCTCTCTCTCTCTCTCTCTCTCTCTCTCTCTCTCTCTCTCTCTCTCTCTCTCTCTCTCTCTCTCTCTCTCAGATGTTGCAAAATATGAAAGGGCAGTTTGCAGAGCATCTTTTGGCAGCTGGCTTTGTGAGCAGTAAGGACCCTAAAGATCCCAGTGCCAACATCAACTCTGGTACTGGATCCTTAAACAAAAATATTTTGTTTAGAACAATTAGATAGAAGAATAATTTAATATACTTAAAAATTTGCAAATGTAATCTATAGCATTGTATTTGTAGTCTTAGATTACAAAAAAAAGATGGGTGTTTGGGGATTCTTTTCCCCCTTTCTCCATTGTATTTACGTTATTTATGTTTGTTTCGCGATCAAGATAATGCATTTTAATGGTTGCCAGGCTTCTTGTTACTTAAATGATTACCTTTCATCTAATTTAACTACTGCTGTACAGCATCAATCACATTAACTGCTAAAAGCTTCTGTTCTCAGGTCACATTACACACAAACGTGCTTGTTGCCTCTCTGCCAGCTTCTCATGTATCCATGTAACCGTAATGGGACATTCACTAATGACGCAGTAGGACACACACTCAAGTTTCATTCATCCAAAATCCACTGTCACTTTGTTAGTTTTCCTTAGAAAGCCAGTAATCATTCATGTAAAATATAAAAATAATCAAATCAGGGTTTTTATTTTTTGGCTTTAACTGGCCGTGGCCTGCCTTGCCGTAAAGTGCCATTTTTTTTGCCAGAGCCCCCTCACAAATGGTCAGGGTCCCCCCTCGTTTCATTTTGACTTAAAATCCTTGCATATGAAGATATGCTTATAGACTTTGTTCATTTACAGCCATGGTGTATGTTTTGTTTATTTTAATAATGACCAAACTCTGCAGAGAACAACATGGAACAGAGAGTGGCCTACAATAACCTATCTATACTATTCTGGTGGCCAGAAATCAGAGTGCACTACAACAACAACAGAAGATGAAGTTCCACTTCTGTCAGCCAAGAACAGAAGGATGAAGATGCAGTGGGCACATGCTCACCAATACTGGATTGCTGAATACTGGGAAAATGCACAAAGCAAGCATTGTCTCAAACTGGTTTCATGTGTTCTTAAGTGGTCTTCCCAGTCTTTAAGATGTGGTAGAATGGGACATTTTCAGCATGAAAGTGCATCTGAAAATTCTGCAGGAATTGCAGTCATGTCGACAGAGCAGAGTACTGAAGCAATGTTTCCATCATGCCATGATGAATTGAGGCTGTTTTAAGGGAGGGCTTATCCAGTAATATGTGCAGTGTTTCACATGAGATTCTCAAAGTGAGCGGCAAATCTTTAAAATTTTCATTTCCAAGCCTCAAGCTTCTTGCTCTGTTAACTGCCCGTAATCAGTCATTCTGTTGTTTACTCCAAATACATTCCTATATGTACACACCCACACCCACAGCAAAACGGTCCTCATAAGTCAAAATAACCTGGTTTTCCTGTAATGGTGAGGACATTTGTTCCTCACAGGTATAGGAAGACAAGATATACACACAAACACATTGAATGTCTACTAGACACCCATCTGGGATCAGGTCTTTTGTTTTCCTTTACTGCCACAGCAATTATTCATGGTCCAGATTCCACTAGGTGTTGAAATCATTCTGCAGGAATCTTCATCCGAGCAGACATGATAGCTTCTCAATTTAGATTAAGGATGCTTATATGCTTTGAACAGCCCTTTCTGCCTAGTCCCAGAGATGCTGTATAGGACTGAGGTTATGAAATGGACTGTAAAGGAAGACACAATGCTATGTTCCTTTAACCAATTGTACCCTTGTGGCATTGTGTTTATGCCTTGAAAGTTGAATTGGCACCAAAGATACCAGTATATTAAGCCATTCAGGGGTTATTTTATTCCCAGTCTTCCTGTCAGCACGTCTTTAGGTGTGTAACAATACAGGGTTGTCTTTATCAGATTTTTTTGTTTTGAAATTGTTCACACATTCTCTGTTTCAGACAGATCAGGACTGCAGGCAGGCGAGTCCAGTACTCGTAGCATCTTCTTCCACAGCCATGCCTTATTTAATGTGGTTTTGCATTGTATTGTTGAGAATGCATGGATGTCTCCGTGAAAAATATGTCACCTTGAAGGCAGCATATTTTTCTTTAGAACCTCGGTGTACTTTTCTGCCTTAACGTTGCCATCACAGAAGTGTAAATGACCTTGTAAAAGACTGACATAACTCCATACATTGACAGAGCCTGACTTTTGAGCTTCCTGCTGATAACAATCATGGCAAAGATTTGCCAAAGTAATCTATATCTCAAGTGCTTGTATCGGCTTTCGGCTTTTAATTTCTGTGTCTGGTTCAAAATATTTTTTGCACTACCATTTGGAAAAAGCTTTGTTCCAGTCACCTGGCAAAGTCACTCAAGTCTTTATGCCTGGCTTTTGTCCCACATCCAGCCATCAATTACAATAACTGACAGTTCACTTACCCTTTATATCTCAGACCTAGTCAGAGCAAGTTATTAATTAGGGTGGACATAAGGTTTTTTACTACTGAATTTCTCCTTATTTAGAAAACGAGAAGCTCCTCAAGGCAGTGATTGTGGCTGGCCTGTACCCCAAAGTGGCAAAGATTCGTCAGAATCTCCACAAGAAGAGACCAATGTACGTACACAAATACATTTTTAAATTATGAATGATTAAAAAATGTAAAATTATGCTTTTCTCCTCTTTACTTGTTATCACATAACAATAATACTTGAGTTGCTGTTGTTTTATTATTATAGTTGTACTTGTTGTTGGTATTAGTTTTGTTATAGTTGTTGTTATTGTTCCCTCTTTGTTTTAGTCCTGTTGTTTCCTGGGTAGTGTCACTGGAGAACACAGGGCATTAGCATAATCATACCCTGGCTGAAATACCAGTCCATTACAGGTGGGGGTTGCTGTTGTAGCACTAGAAGGCACCGTCAGGAAGTGACCCAAGTGTTCCTGGTGCTTAGCTAGTACATTAGATTGCTGCTTTGCTGGAATTCATATATAAAAATTGAGACACAGATTAATGTGGATTATGGTGGATGTGGGTGGATGGGGATGTTCTGGATAAGTGCACTTAAGAAAGGCAAAGCAAGAAAGTGATAACTTTCTTGGTGAAAGTCCATTGTAAACGTGCCCTTGACAAGGCCTGTTCAATTTGCCAGTACATGTCCTTCTTTAGACCACAATTATTTGAATTTTTTGTCTGGCCCCCTTTATTATCTCTGAATGAATGTAGAACCATTATAAAGCTCAGTGTTGAAAGGTCAGGAATTTAAATGCCATTTTCGACTTCTCCCCAATCTCATCACTGTGATCCATCAATGGCACAATCTTATTCTGTTTTCAACTTGAGGTTATTCAGGCTGAGCAGTATAACATCTGTCTGTGCTGGTTAAACGTACAGTGTTATTGATGGAATCACACACAGTACTAAATGCTATTTTTGCAGATATGAATAAATGCATATAACAGTAAAAAGCTTTTAAAATTTAATAAAAGCACCAGTAGTTGTAGAATGCTTTTTGTACGATGGGTTTTGGTCATTAATAGGTGCAAACAAGTGTGGATATGGTTGGCTTTATTTCAGTTTCTTCCTTATAAATTCACACAAACTACAATCAAAAGCAATCGAAGAAGGAATTGCGAGAAGGAATATGTTGGTCACTGAGGGAGGAAATGAGTCTAACAATTAGTGTGGGGGGGGTGCGCTTTGGGGGTGTGAGGGAGTCAGCCTGAGTGTCAGTGATGGAGAAAGGATGTATTTTGGTCAGTGAGTGAGGGAAAGAGTGTCAGTAAGAAAGATGGGGATCATTTGATTAGGGAGAAAAAGAAATCCATCAGTCAGGAAGTGAGGAAGGCAACGAGTCAGTTATTTACTAAGGGAGGGAAAGAGGAGACTGCGATGGAGTCTAGAGAGGTACGAAAAGGCTTCTGTGGGTCATTGAGAGAGTCTATCAGTAACTGAGGCAGGTAGGGAAGGGGCACTGTTGGTCAGTGAGAAAGATCAGTATCTGGAGTCTATCAGTAATTGAGGCAGGAATTAAATGGAGTCCTTTGTGAGGGTAGAAGCTTCAGTCAGTGAGGGCAATTATGTAAGTCCGTGACACAGCCATGGAAATTATATTAGTCTGTGTAGCATTAGGAAGTTTTATTTAATGAGGGAAAGAAAAAGGGATTTTGTCAGTCAAGAAAGGAGTACGTTGGTTCTTGAGTAGAAGAATAGAATGGAAGAGGAGCCTGTCAGTGAGGAAAAGAGGGTACGAGATTATGTATTAGTCAGTGAGCAAGGAAGAGATCGAGAAGTTCTGTCAGGCTATTAGGGAGTGGCAGAAGAATGAGAGTCTCTGGGGAGGGAGGGAGTCTGAGAGGGAGGCTTCCTGTTCTTCAGTGGGGGAGGGATTAAGGGAGTGTTTCAACCAAGGTTAGATGGCTTCTGTGGGTCAGTGAGGGACTTGGTGAGTCTTGTTCAGAGACTGAGGGAGAGAGGGAATCTGTCAGTCAGTTGATAAGGGAGGAAACCTCCTGTTCATTGAGAAAGAGGAAAAGGGCCGTGGAGGTTAGTGAGAAAGAAAGTGGGATGGATAGAGGAAGGGAGTTGGTGGAGAGCGAGTTAGTCTGTTTGTCGGTAAGTGAAAAAGCGAGGGGGCCTGTCAGAATGGGAAGGAGGTTGGGAGGGAGTTTGTCAGTCAGGAAGGTTGGGAGGAGGTTTGTCAGTCAAAAGGGGGCAGAGCAAGTAGAAAGTTGTAATCCAGTAGTCAACCCTGCTTGCCTCCATGCCTTGGTCAATAAGGGAAAGTCAGAAGAAATGACTGACGCACTTTTCCTTACCAAACCACTGGGTGGCTCACAAGGAAATCAGGTCCAATAAATGATGTATATCTTGTACAGGGAGATGCTTAACTGTATGAACTGTTTGTAAAGAACCTACATCAGTTGTACTGCTGCTCTCAGGAGGCTCGGCTAGTAGTGACTCATACCTGTTTCCCTGGCGTTGTTATCGGTGATGCATGTCAGTAACTAAAATGTCGGTGTGTGTTGCCACAGGCCAGTGAAGGTGTATACCAAGGCTGATGGGAAGGTTTGTATCCATCCTAAATCTGTCAACTCCGAGGAGGTGCACTTCCACTACTCCTGGCTCATATATCACCTAAAGATGAGAACCTCCAGTGTGAGTAAACATCCCACTGACACTCACACACAGATGGGACTTTGTGTAACATTAGAGCTTTAAGTTAAGAAGAAGTTGTTCATAAAGGCACAGTTAATTTTTTCTGCTCTGTTCTCGCTTTCAAACAATAACCCTCATTATTTTTCTCCATTCTTTGTTGAGACACTTTTTGAGTTCATCAAATGTGTTGGGCATTGACGAGGCTTTTGAAATGCATGTGGGTTTGTGAAGAGTGTCATCTTTTATTCAGAACCTGTCTACCTTTCAAGTCCCAGCTCTCCATGGTCTCAGCTTGGATCAAAGCAGCTTACCCAGTCCAGTCATCTCTCTCTCTCTCTCTCCATCCCTCCCTTCCTCCACCTCTCTCTCGCTCTCTCTCTCTCTCGCTCTCTCTCTCTCTAGCTTTTTCTCTCTCTCTCGCTCTCTCTCGCGCTCTCGCTCTCTCTCTCTCTCTCTCTCTCTCTCTCTCTCTCTCTTCATCCCTCCCTTCCTCCCCCTCTCTCTCTCTCTCTCTCTC
>JAVSBV010129799.1:0-17694 GCA_033117975.1 Parotocinclus spilosoma
TGTGTGTGTGTGTGTGTGTGTGTGTGTGTGTGTGTGTGTGTGTGTGTGTGTGTGTGTGTATTTGATACACTGACAATTTTGCATTAAGTTTACCTACCTACAAAGAATGAAAAGGTCTGTAATTTTTATCATAGTTACACTTTAACACTGCACCGGTTTGAATAACAGTCAGGACTAAGACCCTGATGTAGGAGCAATTAACTACGTCTGAGGATGAGGAGGTAAGACCACAAAAAATGTGACGTTTAAAAAAAAGAGAAAAATCATGTTTGCTGCCTCATGACATTTCTTTGTGACGTTATGACTATGGCTGCCAAGGCATCACTCTTACCAGAATGGTGCCTTATTAATGAATAGTATTCATGTTATTTGGTACTTTTACAATACACTGCATGTGCAAACTATAATCTTGGGTGCCAATTAACAGGGTATACTAACCATACTAATCTGCACTTAGATGACAGAATCTGCTGGAATGAGCAAAGATTATAAGGAAGTGTCCAAATCTATTTACCACTCTCAACAACTCTCAACAACTCTGCTCCCTATAGGCTAATAGTGCACTGTATATACCCTTGTCAGAGCAACGTACAACTGATACAGACTTACAATCTAAGGAAGTGTTGATTAATTATTAATTATTTGTCAATAGTAGGTTAATTCATGGGTAAAGTCTTTCCTATGATCTTAACAGTGATGGCTTGGGGGAGGTGTGGTTTGAACCCTGGTCCTTCTGGGCTGTAGTCCAGTATTTTAACTGCTAAGATTTTAGCAACAATTGACAGTGTTTAATTTTGTTTTTTTTTTTTTTAAGTTTTATATATAGCATTCTGTTAATACATTATTAGCGTGTTAAAACATAGCTCTAAATATATTGTAATCCATTGTGTTTTATTCAGAGAAACATATATTTAAGATTAAAAGCATTAAATAAATCACCTCATTAGGGACGATATTGGAAAATATAAATTATTGAGTCTTTATGGTGGCAAGTTCTATATCTGAGACTGATTCTGTGTCTCAAACTGTACACTAATTACAACTTTTAAATTTAATCTACATACAACTTCATTTGTATGTCAGTGAAGAACCAAATATGACACACATAAACATGACTAGCAGTACTATTTGATTCAGTCATAATATACAAAAAAATAAAGAAATAAATATAACACACCCAGATAGAAATATCGGATTGCTGCAAATCTCGGCATGCAGGTATGTAAGTAATTACAAGTGTGACTAGTGGGCATGAAAGTGCTTCCACCACTGCCCATTTAAAAGGATCTCAGAAGCTACATTTGGGTAGCTTACCTCTTGGTGAGAAATTGTCAATGGCTAGACATAAATCTATGATTTGCTCAAAGGAATTTTGCCCATTTGACAGACTTTGAGAGGGGCTGCATCACTGGACTGAGAGAATCAGGATTGCGATGAATTGTCTGCTATCTAGGTCATCCTGACCTAGCTTTTAGGAGGTGTTGGGAGCAGTGCAACCAGTTCTATGGGGGATCTGACGATGGGTGGGGTCTGAGTATGGAGGCTTCGTGGTGAGCACTTCAATCCTGCCTTTGCTGTGGAGTGATAAACTGCTGTAACTGCTGGTTTCTTTATCTGAGGAGCCATCACATACGACAGTTAGTAAGCGCTAGTAGTGATACAAGGAACGCAAACATGCCAGTGATATGTGCAGGGCATCCTGCTGCCACATACGTTGCTTCTTATGGCAAGGCTTCCAATTAGCATTTTTGACCATGATGGATTTCAGAATAATGAAGAATGATGAAGAATGATGCTCACCCACAGAGCAATGGTTTCCCAGTAATGTCTCAGTGAAGTTGCAACACTTTCTTGGCCTGTCATTATCCGATTTAGCCTGGCTGCAGTCTGTGTGGAGTTTGCATGTTCTTGCCATGTCTGTTGTTTTTTCATTTTGGATTATAAAACTCTAAGCGTTCAGTCAGATAATGTGGGTCCAATGTGGGTAATTGAACTGGTAACAAGTGTAAACCAATAGAATAGCACTACTTTAACAGCATTTACCAAATGCCTTATCCAGAGCAACTCACAATAGTGCTTTGCATTCTTCCTAGTAGACCAAACCTCATGCTAGTACAAAATAAGCAATAGCTTAATAACAGAATTACAGATGCCTACAGATACCTCAAACAGAACCAGCTAGGATCTGATCGACAAAATAAATTTTCTTTTTGCATTTTCAGTCCTGAGTTCAGAGGTGAGTTTTTAGTCGGCACTTGAAGACAGTGAGAGACTCAGTCTTTCGGACATTCAGTGAAAATCAGACCTAAAATCCTAATTGCACTAATTTAAGTTTGTTTACAAATTTACTAGAGCATAAGTAAGAAGTAAAGCATTGCAGTAATCCAACCTCAAGGTTATTTAATGTATAAACCAGTTTCTCAGCATACTGAAAAGAGAGGATAAGTTTAGCTATATTGCCTAACTGAAAGAAAGCAATTTGTGTGATGTTGCACATTAAGGCACAGATCTGAATCAAACGTGACACTTTTTTTTTCTTACAGTTGGGCTGGGCATTACCGATCTAGGTTTAAGATCGATGTCGCCAACCTGCCTTTACAGCCTTGGGTCTAACAAATAAAGCCTTAGTTTTATTGACATCCAAGTCCAAGATTAAACTGTCCCTGGGTTGGCTGTTGTCTTGCTCCGTCTGATGTCAGTTTGACCCCATACTATCCTTCACACTATAGGTTTTAGTTATTTTGGAAAAAAAATTAAGGTATGTTTGATTAAAGGCTTTTTCTTGCATGTGCTCTTTGCACAGTATTATATGTCATACATACATTTGTTCCCTGCTGCTTCTTTCATTACAAAATATTGACTTATTTACTTTTTTCCATTTATAAAATCAGCAAACCACATAGTTTGGTTAATAATGCACATTTTGTTTGCACAAAGATCTCACTAAATTGGCACTCTATTAAGCATAGTAATAACCAATTTGGACCACAAAATAAGCTGAGCTTCCTTTTTTTGTGTGAGTGAGGAAAATTGGTGGCTTTTATGATTTTTTGTAAAATTAAAGTAATAACGGTAGAAATTCAATAATAATAATCAGATTATCAGTATGAATATAAAATGTACATTATTATAGTAAGCGCAAGCATAATAACTGAAAACGTATGATCATGTTATTTAATGCTAACCTGCTCTATAAGAAAAGCAAAGGCAAAACATATTCAGCATTCACAATCAAGCAGTCTTGGTAGCAGAGTGAACAATAAATGTCTGTGAGAAAATAGAATAGAATTCCACTACTGTATTCTAATCCGTTCATTATCTGGTCTGTGGTTTCGGCAAGCTATGAAACACTGGTCTTTATATTCACACAAGTTTGATTTGTTAAGAGAAGCTCACTGGCATGATTTTTATTGATTTGCAATGCTTTCCAGTTATGTTAATTTAGCATCTGCTGCTTTTTTATGGTTAACCATTTTGGCATGATACTGAAGGAACAGATAGTGGAGAGTTGTCAAAAACACTATCAATGAGAATAAGTGAGTGTGCTTAAGTATAAAGTTCCTAACCACAGCATGAGTGTTTAAGTTCTGAAGGATTATGACAAGAGGTGGAAACCACCTCTGGCAGGATTTTCATTATGTGGCACTACGATCTGTTCTCCGTTCACATCAACATAGACTCCCGAGGCAAGATTCTCAAAATTCATCAGCATGGCTGTTGATGTGCTACAACTCGCTGTGCATACCTGTCAGATAAAAGTTCATCAGCTGAGATCTGCTCCAAGCTTCACACATGTTCAGAATGGAGAAACTGTCTCAGATGCAGTCAGTTCTGTGATGTTTGGCACAACCAGCTATACCTGCTTAGAGGTCTTTGAAGGCAAAAACAGCTTCTGTCTGTTTTGGATTTAATTTTTTTACTTTATTCTAAAATGTATCTGCGAAGCTGGTCAGTGCAAATATAGATTAATATAGGTTTAAACCTGGAGCTAAATTCATAAAACTAAATTTATGACTTGTGACCAGCCTAAAGGCTGCGAGCAGCTAGTAAGCTTTACCATGAGATAATATTTTATAAGATAATGTATTTCAGTATGCATGCAGCCAGTGTGCAGTGACCAAATTACTTAATAAATAATAATATTAGGTTTGATTAAAAAAGGAACAACAGAAATTACAATGTGTGGCCAGAATATTAGTTGTGGAAGGAATATGTCAAAATACTGTACATCACACTATGTAGCATATGGGTCTGCATAGTGCTAAACATGCTCACTTCTGTCCACTGTGGACTCACAAAAGTCTGCTGGAAACCCTGCTAAAGAAACAATTTGTGTTGTGTTTTAGACAACAATATGCTGATAAACCAGTTAAATCAGAAATACCATGCAATTTATTTAGCCTAAGGAACCTTGGCTAATTGGTCAACAGCCAAAACAAAACTTGTTGTTCTGTGCCTATTATTAGGACTGAGCATTACTGTGGATGTCAATTTCAACATATTTAATGTGTATGGTGTTATACATGCAAAAATGTGCCACATAAAATCATAGTCTGATGAGGTCATCATTCTTATCATTAAGATGATTAATCTACTATTCTATATAGAGTCCTCCAAAATTTAGGGGATTTAAAAAATGAAATATCCTATATTTTTTGTGAGTAGTATTACAGTACTGAGCAGTCTTTAGGTCATCATTAGAAAAAGTATAACAACATTATATAATTGTTTCTAAGTCTCTCTATTAGAAACAGAAAATATAGTTTATATATAATTTCTATATATAATTTTTTTATGAACTAAAACTAGTTTCTATATTCTACCGGAGCAGGTATTGAGTGTGACCTCTCCTTACACTTGGTAATCTACCATCTGGCAGCTTCACCAGGATGACAAGTTGACCCTTCAACAGTCCAAAGAAGCTTGATCAGGAATGGTCATTTTGGAAGCAGCCAGAAAACACTTTTTTCAAAAAAGAACGGGTGAAATGGCAAAGATGTGCTAAAGATTGGAATGAAGATCAGTGGAAATTAGTATATTTGGGTTCTGTCATCAACAGTATGTTATTTACTGCTAACAAAAATTAGTGGATACTTCAAAATGAAATATCACATTATGAAATGTGAGCAGTAAATATGGGTATTACATCATTGCTAAATAATAAATCTTTAATAATAAAAATTTTTTCACAGCACTATACATTAGCTGTTGTAATATAGCAGTTTTAATGACAGACATAACAGCACAACAGTGCAGAAAAATGTATTATACACTGTGCAACGTTTGCCTGGTGCCGCACTCTATGTAAACACGGAGATGATGACGAGCAGGTGTTACCACTGAATTACATGTGCTGGATCTGCACTCTGCAGCACAAGAACAGAGCATGGACCACGGGACACTTGCAGAATCGTTTTTATTTGTGATTCTTTTTGAGGTGGAAAGCTGGCACACTTTGAGGTTGAGGCAGGGAAACGTGCAGTGTAAGAATTACTGCATTTTCAAAACTTAAAAAAGCCTACCAGAGAAACAAGTGACGTGTTTGTCAGGCAGCCATCAGAATTAAATGAGCTCATTTTAAACAGCCTCTGCTTGTTTTTCAGTCAATTCCCTGCACTATTCTGAAATGTTTGTGTCATAACTGGCCATGTGTGAGGGAGGTGGCACTAACAGAGAACACTGCTGGCCACACCATTGTCTAGCATTCTATCCCGAGTGCCCTGTGTTCTCTAGGATGCGGTGGCAACATCAAACCTTTATTAAAGCCTGTTCTTTTCAATAAGAGGTTTTGTGAACTCAGTTTCACTCCACCCATTAGGAAGTATTTTCCTGTTTGTCTTATTTCATACACTAACAAATAAGACGTACTCATGTAGCTGCACTGTTACTGCACTGATATTTAAAAATAATTAACCAGTTATTACCTGTACCAGCAATGTATGACAATTCTATTAAAGCCACCATGTATTCTCCTTTCCTGTTTGTCTTAACCTTCTCTCTAAATATATCTTGACGAGACATAATTTTTTTAACTTGGTAATGAATCTCCCTGGCCATTTTGTAAATGATTCATCAGTATCCATCTATTAAAATACAGCGTCTATAGTGCCCTCTCCATCATTGTAGAAATGGAAGTTCAATTCTTTACAATGCCAAAGTCATCAGTGGGCAGGAGTTCATGAGAACATAATTGGCTGTGTACTCTGGGCATGAGATGGTATTCATCTTGTATGTATCAATCATAATGACACTAGCAAATGGTGGGCATCTGTGAGCTGAAGTGTACAGATGGGGGCATTAAGCACCCTCTCAAGGGCGTTGAGCCACCCTATCATGTTACTTGAGCCACAGTTTGAAAACAGGTGGTGGCTGAGTTCCAGTGTCTTAGAGGAAGCATGTGCTAGCCCTAACCCTTTCAAGCTGGTAGATGTTGTGTGACAGGAGAGGCTCAGTTAGTGAAAACTGGCAAAGATTCAAGTGAAATAAATGAGGTGAAACAAATAAAAGATAACGTGATATGTTTTCACCAATCCTCCAACAAATTGTCTATAAAACCCCAATGCCTATTTATACAAGACTATGAATGTCACATGACCTGAACATAGTTTTTATTTTATCAGGAAATCTTGCCTCATAATCGCACTAGTCATTTGATCAGGAACAGCTATGATGTAGGAGCACATAACATAATATATGTGTATCTTTGTTATCTTAATACCCGAGTGCAATGAAGTGTGACTTCCTCAGCAGCAGCAACACAAGTTTACAAGAAGATACTGAATATCAAATGCATAGACTAATTTTGTTGTTGGGGGGGCATTTGTTGACCAGTGTTTTAGCATATGCGATTAAAAGAGAGTTAACGGAGAGAGTGGCGACGTGTTTCTAAAAGAGAATTTTTAGAATTTAGTCCGATTGCTCAAGATTCTGGACATTTGGGAAAAAGAATTGGACCCACCTATGTGTATTGCTCTGGAGTTCATCCCCTGTTCTTTTCACCTGCTTTGGAGCATGACTGTTAGTGCTGTTACTGGACAATGGATCATAATTCACAATTGGTGTTCCAATTAATCTGAAATATGTGTGAGTTTAGTAAAGGTTTCTGCGCAAGTCAGACAAATTCTTCATTTGAAAGGAGAGCAGAGCAGAAAGTTGATGAACTGTGTTGCTGGTGGCATACTGTGTTATTTGGTGAGTCACTGAAGTGTTCAGTACAAGTCATTCAACTGCCACTGCTAGTCTATGGAGATTCTGTGCCTGTATGCTTCATATAAGAAACCAGTTAGCAATGGGTATATTTCACATATATAAACATTGTGTTAAGCATCAGCATATATATGCTATAGCACCAAAATTTAGGGATGGAAAGCACTATTAAAATATTTGAAATTTTAAGGAAATGCTTTACATGCAATAAATATAAATACAGTAATAATAAAACAATAACCTGTGGACATCCAAATATTACATCTAAAACATGGTATTACTATGGAGAGTCCCTCTTACCTCTGCTGCAACAACAGCCTTTATTTTTCTTAAAAGGCCCAGAGTTGTGATCAAACGGGATCATAAAGCTGTGAGGCGGTAGTGCGAAGCATGGCACCACTGTGCTGCCCAAAATCTCGCACATTTATCTATGATGATATTTTGGCTGTTACAAAAAAAGTACCAGAAGGCATGGTTCAGTGTCACTTCACATCATGGGTTTGAGCCCTGGTGAAAAACACTGAAGCCGTCCTGTGATTGCATGGGTTTGCTTAGGATACTCTGGTTTCCTCCCACTGCCCTAAGAAATGTGCGTGAGTTTAACTGGTGTTAAAGTACCGTCAGCATGTGAGTGTGTATGAGGATGAGAAAGTATCTGTCCTATCATAGGCACCCTATCTAGGGTTGTTCTTGCCTCGCACTGTGTTGCCAGCTAGGCACTAGCTTTACTGACTCTGATCAAGCTTAAGGTTTAAGAAAATCTATAAACGAATAATGAACTAGCAATGAAAAGAAAAACAAAGTACAGTATTTGACATTCGTAAAAGGCTTTAGCAAACACAAGCTCTTCTCACAAAAATTTTTGAAAATTTACTTCCTGCTTTATCTTCAAAGACTGAGAGCTGTACAAAACTGCATTTTTTTAGGATCAGATGAAAATTTTGTAAATTCAATTTTTAAACCATAATTGGATGAATAGGCTGTTCAGAATGCCTAACGTTACCGTATTTAGATAGATGACGTCAAAAGGCATATTTTGAGGAGTGGCTTTTAGCACTTCTCCAATGGGAAATTTTTCAAAACAAATGGCGAACTAGGTGCACCATTCTTGAGCCTTTCTCCAAGTGAAAAGGATAATTTCAGTAAGAATATCAGTATACTATTTTTCGGAAGTTTGAGTGTCTTTTTTTATTAATTAAATGATTGGAGGGGACATTAAACTTTCACTTTAATAAACCGCTCACAAAATTTTTGTGAGCAGTGTACATCAGACGCAGGCACTTCTCGCCGGGCCAAGTGTTGAGATGCGGCCAGTTGAGGTTGAAGAGTATCTGTTTTTTTCAAAAGTAAAATAAAAAAAAAAAAAAAAAAACTACCAAAAAAAACAATTCTGGAGGCATCATTTTTGAAATGGTATTGATTTTTTGGCTTCATCTAGCCATAGTTTTGCCAGAGCCTCTCACATATTAAGGAGAAATCTAATGAATATACTGTAATGAAATCAAACAACTATGAATAACAAGTAGGGTCTTGTACAAGTATTCAAACATGTTGTCATAGCAACGTTAGTGCCAAACAGCTCCAACAAACTAGATTTGCAACAGTCCTCCACTTACTACCTGTGTGCAGTTTGAAATACGCTCTTAGAGCACACTCGCATTAGGTGATCTTTATCATGCCTGAGCACTCTGAAACATGTATTGCATCATCAATACATCTAGAAGGCTTATGAGAGGGCTGTATGTCAGTGCACCCAAAACAGCTCCAAAACAGCCACAAAGTACAATCATAAAGTCCTTTGTGCTGTTCAAGCTTGTCTTTAGCATTGTGATAATAAGCGTGTTTGGGCCCAGAATGTAAGCACAGGCCAGTGGTGCTCTCATTGTCAGTGGGCAATCATGCTCTAGCATTTTACAAGGCAAAGTGTGAATACACTCTTAATGTCGCTTTGGTTTTCCTCCGCCTCCCAAAGGTATGCCAGTAGCTAGACCGGCTACTTTAGAGTGATAGACTGTCCATGCTGCAATGGAGTATGTATGTTCTCCCCCAAGCCTGTGTGAGTTTATTTCAATCTTATAAAGACATTCGTTGGGTTAATTGCTGTCTCCAAAGTGTCCCAGTCTGAGTGAATGAGCATGTATGGAAAAGTGAGCGAGTAAAATCCATTCAACCTCAAACCCATTTTAACAGATGCATAAATCATCACCAATATGTCTTTTAAATGCCTAATAGTGACAAGTTGTGAACGTTATGACCAGGAAAATGTACTTATAAGGTAAAAAGGTTAGTTTTATGTCATCTTTAAATTGAGAATTGCTGCAGTTGACATACATAATGTAGTTGTTATCACTGGTTATAGACATTTTGACAACAATGTTCATTTAACAATGGAGATTAAGTGCCACTATGGTGTTGACACAACATCATGTATGACATTATGAGCTTTCTAGGTTTGTAATACGAGTATCTACAGGGGTTGGATAATGAAACTGAAACACCTGGTTTTAGACAAAGGTTTGGTTATAGCAGCCCGGCTGTGTATATTGACACTGTGGATCCTGACGGACAGTCCTGGTGGAAACAGGAGAGTTGAGGTGCACATTTAATTCTGCCATGATTTGAGCAGCCGTGGTTTTATGTTTTTTGGATACAATCCGGGTTAGCACCCGAACATCCCTTTCAAACAGCGTCCACAGTTAATCCGGTTGGATGTGGTTTGCCATTCTTGTTAATATGTTGACATTACCCTGGATACCTTGATACATCACAAAGACTTGCTGTCTTGGTCACAGATGCACCAGCAAGACGTGCACCAACAACTTGACCTCTTTTAAACTCCGGTATGTCACCCATAATGTTGTGTGAATTGCAAAATTTTAAGCAAAATCTCTTATCCTGCTAATTGAACCTTCACACTCTGCTCTTACTGGTGCAATGAATGAAGATTGGCCGCCAGGTGGGTCCAATTCAGCCATGAAACCTCCCACACTAAAATGACAGATGTTTCAGTTTCATTGTCCAACCCTTGTATTTGACACACGTGCAGTTCACTTCGTATTGCATGACTGGATGAAAATGGCTGCTCGCTTGGCACTGTCATGGTAATCAGAGGTGTATAGTCTGACATATTTTGCATAGCGTAGGTCACCTCTTTGGCTGCATGTGCAGAGATGCAGGTTCTTTAGAGTGAGAAGAGTGGTGCAGTGAGACAACATAAACATCCACAAGAAAAACTGATGAAATAATGAAGCCAAGGCCTGTTCATCATCAGACGTCAGTCATCTCATCTTCCATTTCGTCGCCCTCTGTCTCCCCTTCCGCCTCATCCTCGTCCTCCGATGTCACATCGGGATCGTCCATTTGAGCTGTGCACTTCTGACACGAACACACAAATAGGTAGTTCTCTCTAACGGCAAGACATGAGAAGAAAAAGTGTGTAGAATTAAAATTTACTGTGAGGTAAACTCACTTTAGTTAAAGGAGTTTGTTAGATCAAGGCTGAACATGCTCCCTTTTTCGTAAAATCATTTTAGTGAAGATTGTAATTTTCACAATTTACAAACCATCACCAGATTAGAACAAGGAATGACAAAAGCAATCCTCCCACCCTCTCAAACAAGCTGCCTAGAACACGTGCAAATTTTTTACTGGATGAACAGGACTTTAGTTGCAGCGGACCACCACTCTTCACATAGGAAAATACCCAATTCTGACTCCCAGTCTCTCTTCATTTAGATGTTTTAGCAGTTTGGCATTTACTGTTTAGACTATGGAGTAAATCAATTCCAGAGGGAGGGGGAGTTGCAGTAAATGTTGATGTGTTTTTGATGTGATTTCACAAAGTTGTTAATTTGAAAATATCTAAACACGTCAGAAGGCTAAAGGTTAAATTTAGAGCAAAGCTCCTCAAAACTGGAAAAAGTTTAGATTCAATTTTAATAAAAATCTCCAATTGTTCCGAAGCCCTGCCAGTCCCAGACAACCTACCCTCTGTCTGTGTGAGTTTGAATAACGTTATACAGGAGTGCTGAGAGGAAGTGTTTCCAATATGGCTAAACGTGCGTCCAATTTTCACTACAAACACAATTAAATGTTTTTAAGTCTCGCAAACATATGCGGCATTAGTATAACCAGTCAGCTTCAGCACCAGGTTCACAGCTGGAGATGTCAGTGGTGACTTTTGAAGTCAAAACATGGTTTCTTTTCAAGTCAAAACTGAATATGCCTTACATAAAATTGCATTTCCAAGCACACCCACCAGTTTTATTCCACATCATACATACCATGTGAGTCAATCACTGTTGATCAATAAAAACCACCTAATCTATGACTAACCTCCTTGGAAGCCTTGATGTGCGGTATTTGCACTAAGAACTGCCAAACAAGGCATATGCATTACCTCAGGATCTTGTGCCGACTATGACGACTCCTGTCACGTTGACAACAGTCCAAGTAACTGATGCAGATTTCCTATTGAAAGACAAAGTAATGGAATGAATGAGAGAAGATCAAGAGTTAAAAGACAAAACTATAGAATCAACTCAATCTTTAATCCAGGAGATGATTATCCACAAATGAGATCTCATTCTGGTGAGATCCTCAGCCTTAACACCACATTGATTTGTCTGGCTCCAATCAGGCCTGGCTGACACAGAAAGGATGGTTTTAATCATGCAAGGAAGAGACTGTCGCAAAGCACATCTGTCCAGTGCCCATACCTATTCCCTGTTAGAATAAAATCACATCTTAATGCTTGCAGTGGTGGCTGATTGGTTTTTAAAATATGAGAAGCACGGATGTGATGACTTCATTTTAGCTGGCTGCAGTTAGCCATGTTTCCACATACATGATCTAACATCTTACAAATATTGTGAATGAACTGTTACAGCTCCTGGTCCTGAATTATTGAAGTCCGGTTATGTTCCTAATTTAGTGATTGACATCTGGTTACAAAGTTCTGTCTCATTCAACAAAAGAAAAATTTTGATTTAGATGTATTTTACATATACATTTGTTCCACAAAATATCAGAGACACATGGGATTCAATGAGTGTCTGTTAGCTTTATATAAGAGGCTTCACAGCAGATTTTGCATCTGGGCTGCTCAGGAGAGGTTTAATGAATGAAGAGCATGATATTGCAATGAAATAGCTACCATTCCATACATTAAAATATTAAATGACCCCTAGACTAATGAACAGCATAGACATTTCACTACCAAATATGAATGAGAGTGAAGGCACGCTCGATTTTCCATATAGTTTTAAAGCAATGTGAATACATTTAGATATCTGGGATATATTGAAAATCACTTGGGGATTTAAATGGACACTCAAAACAAAAGCTCAATAACTATTAAAATAGCAACCAGTCTTTTATAGTGGTCTTGACTCACGTATATATATCTTTAAGTGCTAAAGGGAGCTGTTATCATTAAACACATTCATTTTAGTAGAGACTGCTAGCAGGTCACCTACATGGGTTTTCATTACTTAGGAAAATAAATTGTGCCAAATACGATCTATACCATTATGGACTAACTAGCCAAAGCTGAAAAAGCAGCAGACTTTTCAGCTATACATTTACATTGTGCTTATTCCTCTGAGGCTGAAGAAGGTTAATAAAGTATATTGAACTCATTGTTATGTTTATGCATGCCGTTTGAGATCAACTGTGCTTTGTAGTCAGACAAAGTACAATTCTTCAAGTAGCCATTAGAAATAACGATTGCCATACAGACTGTGGTGTATAGTAAGCAAGCATCAATTCTTCATGACTCAAAAGAAGTAAATTTTACATTTATTCTTTACTATGGTATTACTATTTTTCTGATGACTTTAACTTTTACTTCAGTACCATGTAAAATAAAAAAGGACACTTTTTACTCCTTTACTGCTAGTGACAAGTGTTCCCACACCCTGCTGTTACTTTCCCTACTGCAAAAAGATGAGAGATAAGTGATCTCACACAGAACCAAGTACATTCTGTACTTATACTTCTGTAAATTTGCAGAAAAATTGGTGAAAGCTGGGTCAATGGATTTATGCTGTTTACACCAAATTCTGACCCTAAAATATTCCAAATGATGTTACAGAAGTAATCCAGCCATGTGAAGAGATGCCATTATTCCGATTAAACTGTTTTTTCAATCAATATGGATGCCAGATGAGAGTTCCTGTTGTTGCAGCCCATCTACCTGAGGTTTCATCATGTTGGGCATTCAGAGATAACCCAGTCTCACACCAACAACCATGGAATGGTGAAAGTCACTTTGATCACGTCTTCCCATTCTGATGCTGAATGTAAACATTAACTGGGGTCTTTGCCGGTGTATCCAGGCTTTATTGTTGGTGTTTCTAATAAGGTGACCAGAAAGTAGACTTCATGTACAATACTGTTCAAAACACTATGCGACATAGTATACAGAATGCGACAGTTCTCACACCAAACAGTCAACTGACTATAAGTTTGCTAAATGTGTAATGGGATAACGTTTGCTTAACAGGCTGTAGTTAAATTCAGTCACTAACATTTTCTTTCTTTGTACAGCTTTTGTGACACAAATAGCACAGAGAAAGTTAAGGCAGCCACTTCTTTAGCACTCATTTAGGAAAGAGATACAAGCTAAACACAGCAATTTGCAGATCTAATTTTAGCTTTCTTCTTCAAGCATTAAGCTCGTATGAACATCCAGTTACAAACTCAAGAGGTTTTAAGAGAACCTGAGGTGAATAAGGCTGTTTTAAATAAAGGCTACGCACACAGACAGTAATACATTTGTCCACATCAAATATTTTATGAATTGAAAAACACATTCGGGGGGGGGGGTCAATAGAGGCATTAATGTTTCATTAACATTTGTGGGAAAAATTGGAGAATGTTTGTAAGTTCATCACAGGCAGAGCTTGTGTCAAGTGATTTATAAAATCAAGAAAACAAGCCATGTCCAATCAAACCCTTCTTTCTGATGCTATCCAAATTGCACGTCAATAAGTGGAACCCGTTAACCAAACCACTAACCCATTAAGATACCTACATTCAATAAAGATGGTAAACCCTACATCACCTAATTGACTTATATTAGTGAATAATACAAACTATTGTTTTATTCACTGGTTAGTTATGAAGTTACCTATTTATCTGTTTAACAATAGAAAGAACCACACCACACGAGCATATGGAAGTACACACAAGGAACAAGTCCCTGAACGTCTGCTCAATTTATAGAAAACAGACGGAAAGTGCCTAGAATAATAATACTGCTGCCACTGATGGAGTTTTGAATATACAGGAAGAGGGTAGGAATTTCCTTAGAGAAACTAATGTAAATATTCCAAATTCCCACATTTTAATATGTTTGACCACTGGTGACCAAACATAAGATTATATGGCGGTCTAATACATTCCTAACAAACACTAGGGGGTATTTCAAAACGAAATACGCCCTAAAGTTTGTGAGCAGTGTATACGTTCAGTATTCAGGTGTTGGTGGTATGGCCAGGCACCAAACAGACACATTTTTCTTGGTGACGGTGTGATGTGGTACCACACAGACAAATTAGGCTGTGTCTGAGCTGTGTCTGAGCTTAGAACTGTCTTATGGAGTTCATCTGCTTGCCACAGTCAATGACTGCGAGCTGTTTGGAGGCACTTTTTCAACCTAACCCAGAGACTTGTTAATTGGGCATTCCCAAACGGGGAGAGGAGAAAAGTGCTAGGGACAATTAGAGCTACATTCCAATGTAACATTTAACCAGTTTGAGTTTCACTCAATTTAAATTTCCATTTTGCATCATAATTAATATGTTTGTTTTATAATGTGCCACTTACATGCGTTATCTGCAAAGTAATATTAAACTTTACACTTAGGCTAAACACGTTGTGGATATCTTAAAAAAAACAACAACAACTGGAGACTAGGGATGCATTTCACATGCATAAACATATGTAATGTGACAACGATGCATATTCACTCTCTGGTAATGTGCTCGGATTGTCATTACAAAGCAAAGACAAAACTGATTGTGACAGTGGAACTAGGTAGACATAACTGGATCTTTGGGTTTAAAACATGGCTCTTTAAATGCTTAATAACTTGCTACATCATATCAAGAGTTGTCCTGTTGACTATTGAAATAGCTAACATCAAAGCTTTTACCTGAACATGACCATTGAAGGGACATATTCATATAAGGGGAAGCAGCGCCTCCTCTGTTTGCATGACACATTTCACCCTGCTGCACTTACAGCTTGTCTAACCTGCACCCAAATATGTAGGTCATTTTAAGGTCCTAGGGTCCCAAATAATTTTGACTGATCAATGTAGCAAGCCTTATGCATCCATAGATTTGATCCACGTGTAATTCATTTCTTAACTTCATTATGGTATATGGACGAGACTGAATACTACACAACATGGCACATGGGAAAACAATCAGATTAGTACAAATAGTAGTTCTATACCTGTAAAGATGACTAGAACTACATTAACAAGAGCAAAGATAACAGACTCGTTCTCAAAAAGCATTTCCTGCCTTTTGTAAGTAGCAGCATCTAACTATTCTCAGCACTGACAAAAGGTTTAGCTCTAATAGGGCTTGCAAATTGCAGCTGAGGATGGAAAATGAGCAAACAGGATATCCAAGCATTGACTAATAAGCTGGCTAAACATAGTACAAGATCAGGCAGACGTAAACATCTTTACTTTCACGGACTAAAACGGAGCCAGTTTAAGACCGATACCCTGATGCCAAATGGAAACCCAAGACATTATCCCTTATTCACCCACATCCCCTCCTAACCTCGCCAGGGCTGATGTCATTCAGAGCGCACAGGTGAAGCAGAAAGTTGTTGTCCGGGAAGGACGCCTCTGCATTGGGCACGCAGCTATGGTTACCTTGACAACGAAGATAATGTTATGTCAAACGTCTTTGGATTGATGTTAATCTACCGTAAACATAACGGGTGCAGATTATTATGCAGTCATACTCACATGAACTCTGTAGAAGGTAGAGCCCAGAGCCCTCACAATTGAGAAAGTCCCCCGTTTCTGTGAGACCAAAAAAACATTTTACACAGAATCTGCCATCTACGCAACCTGTTATTTGTTTTTAAATATAAACACACAAGACAACGTGTGAATCACAAAAGTTGATTGAAGTAGTTTCATATATACAGCTTTGTCACATGTATTTGGAGGAAGAAAATGACCTTTGTCGATGTCCTTGTACAGCTGGTCTATAAAGGCATCCAGCTGCTCCCTCTGCTGGCGAGGAAGTTCCAGTGCGTCACATGCATGAACCCACTGGCTGAGAGAACTAAGCAATTGACAGACAGTTAGTGAGGAAATTGAAAATTAAGAAGTACAGTTAATACGAAAATAAGGAATAAACATGTATTATACAAAATCTTTCTTTACAAACTGCCTTAGGCCACCATGTCCGATACCAATACATAAACTGGTCGATACACGATTCAGGTCAAATACCATTGCTGAAATGTGACATACGACACACGTCTGAGCTCAAGATATCTGTCGTGAATCTAACTGCTTTAACATGCTTTATTTGTTTTAAATTGTAATTGACACACTTGTAGAAGTCTCATGTACTCCGATATAATCCGATACGTGGCACTTGATACGCATTTCCATTAATGTTTGTTTGTTTATTTGGCTTACTTAACTTTGTTATCAGCATCAATGGCCACAAGGTTATAACAGAACTAGTTATCTATACACACACTCAAGTTGATTGCAATTTATAGTAATCAATTGACACTTTGGAGGAAACCAGAGTTTAGCACGTTTAGCACAGCTGAATGCTAAACAATGCAAGCACATGATGTATACTTTTTTATAGTCAGAAAGGGAAGAACATCTTATAAAAAATAAAACATGTTTTGAAATCCATTGGAAGATCTGTAATGTTATTATACTCGTATCGGTCACTGAAAGTTACCCAAAAGCAAGAATTTGAAAAACCAATTTCGGTGCATCCTTATACAGAATAATTTGACTTATCTATCTGTTACATATATTGGGGTTGGAATCAAACTGGGGAGCTACCATGCAACCCAGTAATGCTGTATAATGTTGGGGATGCATACACTTTTATGGATGTGCTGTTTGCCATCTGAATATTAAAGAAAAAAGGCTAGCAATCCTGTGACATAAGTAATCTACACATAATGTCTTCATGCCTCAAAAGAGATTTAGAAACAATGTGAAAAAAATTGTTGTAACCTGGTCCCAATGCCCTGCCCGTTGGTCCCAACAAGTGCGAAGAGCGAAGAAAATCCCTCTGGAGTAAACCACTGCAAAGCAAGTAACCACTTTCACTTACAGCATTGTCATACACTGTGTTGTACACACATCTACACACATCATTATGCATTTATCAATGTGAGTGGCGGATGCTGGTCTTTCAAGGAGGGGAAGCTCAATTTCGGCCTACATCATAAAATGTGTCAGTTTATTTATACGTAAAT
>JAVSBV010129809.1:0-15375 GCA_033117975.1 Parotocinclus spilosoma
TGTGTGTATATGTGTGTGTGTGTGTGTGTGTGTGTATATGTGAAGATGTGTGTGTATGTGTGTGTGTGCACCTACATATATAGGTATTGAATTGTCTATATTATTGCATAAATATAACCTAAAACATCAAATTTTCACGACACAAAAAACCCAATTAAGGAATTAAATATTTTAGCAGTTATCTATTATCAATTTTGCATTTCTGTACATAGCAAAAGTATATAAGCCTTTTCTTTCTTTATTTGGTGTGGACCAGCAATAATTTCAACTAAATGAAAGGGTTTTTTTTATACTGGAATGGTGTGTTTTTCTTTCTCAGTTGCTGTCTCCTTTCTATTCTTTCTGTTCTTCTGATGACGGAGTTATGAATGTTGGCCAACGTAAAAGAGGCCTTTCGTTGCTCAGAAATCATCCTGGGTTCTTTTTTTGACCTGCAGATTATTAATCACTTGCTCTTGGTGTGATCATTGGTGACTGTACCCAGTCTATCTAACTGTGGATAGGTGGGCTTCAGACTATTTACAGATCATTTTATAATTTTTTTATTTGTAACATGATCCACTTACATAAACATTTTGTGAATATAGGACACTGAGTGATCCCTGCTCTTTAAGTACAATAGTGCCCACACAAACCTGATTGTCATCAGATTTATTGAAAACAACTGACTCTACAACATCAAGATCAGAAAAGGTATCGACATTACCGAAATATGCAAATAAAAACTAACGCAGTGTGCCTTACATTTAACTATATTTAATTTGTTAATAAATGCATTGCAAATGCATTTGTTAATAAATGCAGGAATATTAACAAATTTGTTAATATTCCTGCATTTGAGGCTAGTAATTTAATTCAGTTTAGGGCTAGTATTGAGTTAAAAAATAACTAAATAATGATGTGACTACAAACCGGTAATGTGGGGCTTTTTTGAGCTGCAGAGATGGGCAGAGGATTTGTTTAAAAATTATAGAAATGTTTAAAAACTATGTTCCTCAAAGAAAGATTGTAAGGAACTTACAATTGGCGATTTTTCTTGTCAAGCACTACAATACTGGGTTACTTTCCCAAATTCCACTAAAAACATTTCTGTACAAAATAGGAACCGTACATTAACGTTGACATCTAGGATGGTCCATCACACAGTGGAACTGTGTATTGTGGTCAAACAAATCGGTATTCCAGATATTTTATTTGAACAAATTGACACCATGTTATTGGGAAGAAAGATAACCATCCAGTTATCAGCAACAAGTCCAAAAGCCTGTTATTCCACTATATGGATCTGTGTCAGTGCCCTTGGTAAAGGTCATTTATATTTCTGTGATGGCAGCATTAATGCAGTTGAGATCTTAGAGCAAAATAAGCTGCTTCAATATGGTATCTTTCCCAGCGATATCACAATGCACAATGCTCGACAAGACAATGCAGAACCACATGCTTCACACATTAATAATCC
Organism: Parotocinclus spilosoma; assembly: GCA_033117975.1. Lineage (NCBI taxonomy): Eukaryota > Metazoa > Chordata > Actinopteri > Siluriformes > Loricariidae > Parotocinclus > Parotocinclus spilosoma. The sequence continues at coordinate 1,460 of JAVSBV010129809.1, forward strand.
ATGGTTTTGAAAAAAGAGGGTATGTGTACTAGACTGGCCTCAATAGAGAATGTGTGGAGAATTTAAATATGAAAAATGCCACAATTATTACCATATAACATACTGTTGCACACCTTTTCAGGAACAATGGCACAAAATAACAATTGAAGCACTATATCACTTAGTATTATTGGTGTCAATGCATCTTTTAAGTGTTGAGATTACAAATTGGTAATTTTGTAATGTACTTCAGGGCTGAATGGATGTATATTAACAAATGAAATTAAGTTGACCAGACAAAATATGAAATATGTCATCAGTATGTATAAACAGAATATAGACAATTTAAACGAGCTCACAAACTTTCAAGCACCAATGTAATTCTGGAATTCAGCTTTCCAGAACTGAAACTGTGCACCTCTGAGTGAACACATTTCCTGCCCCAATATGAGCTCCACCCATATCCTCTTCATAACTCACTCACTGGCTGATTTGGAGGAGGTTCATGAGAGGGTGGGAGATGGCACTTAGGCTGTGCTGACTGCTGTGTGTAGGACTGAAAGAGGCAGAGGGGGAGGGAGCGAGTACAGAACAACCTCTGCACACCAAATCAACCTCCATGGGACTACCGGCTCTTTTTGCAGCTCTGTAATGGCCTGTCTGGAGGTTGAAACCCCCACCGTCTGCAGGGGTAAATTCAAAGCTGGGCCACAGCTTTTTCTCTTAAGTTGAACTGTTCTTGAATTTAATGATTTTGATATTTGAGACTTCTGTTATGAAAAAGTATAGGGTATGTAGTATAGGGCTTTGAGATTTCTAAATTGATTATTATTCTTATTTGATACGTCTTCACATGTCTTTAATCCTGATGTTATGACCATGATGCAGTGATAATGCTGATTTGATTTGAACTGCTGTTTGAACCCAAGTCTGTTTAATAATTGTAACTTTTTCAATCTCAATCTGATCCTTTTTGAACAGTTGGACTGTAAGCTAAAAAAAACCCAAATGGCTTCTCATATCTTCTTCAATTGTTCTCTTTTTTATGTATGAACTTCACTTTAATGTTATGGGCTGTTGTTGAAATGGTAATATCACTGATGCAGTATTTAATCCAGAGTGTCTTCATCCCACCTATACTACCTCTGTATGTATACACTCTCCAGCACTCTAGTACAGGCTTAATTAGGTACACCTTCCTGTTTCTAAACTCATTGTCTATTTATTGCCTCCACTTACCATATGGATGCACTTACTCGTAGTTGACTGTAGTCCATCTGTTTCTATGCATACTTTGTAAGTCCCCTTTACTTTGCTCTTTAATGATCAATACCGTCACAGATCAGGTACTGTTTCACTGCACTGCAGTGACACAGGTGTGGCAGTGGTGTGTTAGTGTGGTTACGCTGGTAGGACTGGATTAGACACAGCAGTGCTGCTGGATTTTTAAAACTTTAGTGTCACTGTTGGACTCAGAATAGCTCACCAACCAAAAATTCCCAGCCAACAGCACAATGAGCAATGATTATTAGAGGATGTTTAAAGCAAACTGTGCAACAACATATGAGCTACTGTCTCTGACCTTACTTTACTTTATCAACAAGGTGGATCAATAATGTACTGTAGATATATCTAATAGAGTGCATAGGGAGAAAACAAATTGTAAGAACTCTGATCCACTAATTTCAGCTTAAAAAACACTAACACACAGCGACCATGTCATTGCAACTGCAGCTCTGAGAATGATCCGGCACTCAAATAGTCATAGGTGGTCCTGTTGGGATCCTGACAATTAGAGAACAGAGACAAACAGGGTATTTAGAGAAACAGATATCAGACTACAATCTGTAGTTTTTTAACTACAAAGTACAAATATGGGAAATTGAGCTGATAAATGGGCAATTTGTGTAGAAACAAATATATGTAGCTAATAAAGTGACCATTGAGTGTGTGGCTCAGTATTCATGTACGCGAGTGTGTATATACAGGAAAAATGTCAGTTATTTTCTAAACCTAATGTCAACAGAGTGCAGTATCATCATTTTGTGAACACCTTGCCAAAATCAAGTCATAATCCGTTTAATGTCTTAGACCAGTTAAGCGGAATGTGACTGGAGATTAAGATTAGCAAAAACAATTGAAAGCAAAAGAGTACCAAATAACTTGTATTTTTTTGTTATTTGCATTGTATTTGGGTCAGGCAATGTTCCAGTGACAAAATATCAACACCAACTTTAGATCGACAGACATGAGTATGTTTTTTGCTAATGGGTTGCTTACCTGTAAAGCTTGTATTTAAATAATGCTGTGATATTACCTAGTGATTCTGCAGTATGCATTTATCATTTAGTTGACTTAACCAAGTGAACTGCAGTGACAAATGTTATGTTGTTATGTATGTTGATATTACCGGTAATTTGTATCTGCCTTAATAATGAAATGTTACCTGCTATCAGGACATGGTGCAAGTTATATGAAACTTGGGATTTCACTAACCTGTGAGCACTGGTTGAAGCAATATGGAGATGCTGAGACTCCAACTACTAAAGCGTTCTTGCCTTCAAGGCCTACAGGGAGTGGGGTTCCCCACCGCCCCCTGACATTGCTGTTTTCCCAGGCCTTGTTCTCACAGTGCGTAGGTTTATTTTTTTTTGCTAATTTGAGTCAGAGCCTTACTCAGACATTGTGGAAGCTCTCCTGGGACCAAAGAAGGCCATGGTATATTGGCCTTCTCTTGGAATGCTGACCAGATTTGCTTCAGACCATGTAACAAAATGGCTATACAAGCAGGTATAGGACCATATATACCATGGCATATTTTAATACTATTCACCCCTCATTTTGTAAAATGACATTGCTATGCCAAAATAACTCATTCATACTGTTGTGTTTACATATTATATGATTGATTGCTCCCTCTGTGGTTTATTTTGATGGAAAATAACTATCCAGGGATTGAATAGGTTTTTTTGTGCTTCTTGTTTTCCTTCCATTCTCAAGGTTTTATTCCTTTTGATGTACTAAAACTTATTGGATTTATACAAAGCAAAAAAGACATTATTTAACTGAGAAGTTATTTTTTAAAAAGACACTATTTAGCTTTGTTGTCATGTCTTTCAACACATGGCCGGTGTGTGCAAAATTGAATTGAAGCACTGTGAACTAATGCTCTTCAGTAAATTGTCTTCTATGTTGCTTCCTATAGCAATAACACATTTCCATAAAATATAATTTGAGGTCATTCCCAAGCCCTCTCCCTTACCTTTCCATTTATTATGTATGTTTTATATTACTTGTATGTTTTTCTGTTGGCATTTTCTAGGGCATGTTCATACATGGCTTTGATTCGATTGTCTTTTGCTTGTGTACATCTATAGTAGTAGTAGTACAGTAACTGTACTGCCTGTCTTACATCTTAGCTCTGCAGCTTAGACTCCAGCAGAGACGCACTCGAGAGCAGCTTGTGGACCTGGGCATTATGCCACGTGAGTATGCACACTCTTCTAAACCAGAAAAAAATACCGTACTGTCACAATAGGAAATGTTTACAATCATTTATCTCGATCAAAATAAATACCAGGTATGGTAAATACCAGGTATCTCAAACAGTTTTCAAGTTTGTGTGTTTTGGTGGTTGACTGAAAACATTCAGATGCATTATATTCATCAGCTTGTTGGAAACCTACAGCAAATATTACACAGGTCTACATCAATATTTGCTGACTACAAAATAACATGTGAGCTTTATATATTGTATATATGTTCTTAATCCAATTGTTTTACAACACCCCAACAAACGGCAAATAAATCTGACTTTGCGCTAAAAGCTTATCATGCATATTAACAAACTTTGGGCACCATATAAAGTGTGCAGGACTTGTGTTATAAACCTGACACAGGGGACTAAAGGTTAGAGGAAAAACCTCAAAACCATGCTGATGACTGGTACTTCTGCATGCCACTTATTACAGGCATGAGCACAAAGATAAAATCTTTCATCCAATACCCAAATCTTTCTTCAGCTATAAGACTGGCGGCACACTGCAGTCCCTGTACCTATCGTCAGTACTTTGGAAAGTTCAGATGATGATGAATTTTGTTATTACAATTTTGGAAAGACTACAACAATTAAGATTTGATGACCTCAGAACTTGATTCCAGAATGTGCAAGCTGAGCTCAATATCTTGGTAAGAGAAATTGATCTGACGAAGTCGTAAGCAGAGTTACTGAGTTCAAGGCTAAAGGAAAATAATCTATTGGCTTCCACATTTATGTGTAGTAACAGATGAAATATTTCCATATGGACGTGGAGCTTGTATACTGCATCAACATAGAAGGACTTATTGAGTTAATAGGATGTGATAGTTATGTAGCTGATGTATGGAGGTTTTTCACTGACAGTTCAAAGAGAAACCTGAGGTATGTGTTGATTCACAACAGCAATAATATTTGTAATCAGCACTTTTCGTTTGAATAAAATCAGCAAAAACAATTAAGGAACAAAAGTTGTCCCAGTGAGTCCTTGAGCATGAACAACTTTCTTTAGTTCACACATAGATGCTTACAGCAAAGAACATTACCAAGGAGGCCAAGTTAAAGTATTTCCTGATGTGTCCCATGGAGGACATTGGTTTGAGGATGGTTGTTTTTCTGGAGGATAGACACTGATAAGAAATCAGAAGTCTCTCCCTTCAGGCATTTGCTCATTAGTTGTGTTGGTGACTCTCCTGTAGAGTAGTATTGCACAAGTATTACACTATTTATCACACCAGAGCTACTTAAAGGTAGATTCACTTTTGAAAATGCTTAGTAGCCAGTGCAGTGTCAAACACTAGTTGCATTTGGGAGCTTTTTTTGTATGAGAAAGTGCAGCAAAACTAAACCGTTTGAAAGGTAGGATGACTAATGCAATACAAGGCTAACAAGCTGAGGATGAGTAAACTGTGTAATGCTAAATCAAAGGCTCATCTCTTCTGTGATGAATGGGTAATAGTCACTTCCTGTTCATCTTACAGGCAAGTGGTTAAAATCAGTTAACCAGGCATGTGTGGAAAACAAAAAAAATGTTTTCTCTGATGTTTGACAAACTGCTGACTTGTTTCTGAAGATGAAATCTGAGGTTTCCTCAGGCACATTGGTCCTCACTATTATCATGAGAACAAACACTTTTCAGAATATAGCATTCAGTAGAAACTCTCTGCAAGCATGTTATAGTTAATTCTGATCATTTTTTTATATAGCATTGAAGACACCGGCTGCTTTTCATGATCAGATTCGAAGCCTAGAGAGAGCCAGGGTAAGATATAGATCCTAAATAATTTATAAGTGTTATTAACTTGAGAATTTATCATAACATTAGTAAAATTGCTTTCCCTGTTGATGAACAATATGTCAGGCACAGACATCTAATCCTTACATTTAAAAGTTTTTGCTCCTTTACTTTGATCAGACTGAAACTTTCCTGAAACACAAGATCTGTAGTAGACCTGAGCGTGCAGAGCTTGTTCGCATGCACATCCTCCAAGGTAACCACACCACCATCCGGGTTCAGTGATTGATTTTAGATAAAGATTCTAGAGCATTCTCAGGACTAACAATAACAATATAACCATATATTTAATCTTTTATAAAACCAGGCAACATGCATGCGGCCATGTTTTAAAACAAAACAACACTGTTTCTGAACCAACCTGTGAGATATGAGTCATTGTTTGCATTGTACTGATCCACCTTGTGTTTCAGAAACCCAGGCAGAGCCCTCTTTGCAGGCCAGGCAGATGAAGCTTAAGAGGGCTCGACTGGCTGATGACCTCAATGAGAAGATTGCGCAGCGGCCTGGCCCAATGGAGCTTGTAGAGAAGAACATTCTTCCTGTAGATTGCAGTGTGAAGGAGGCCATCACTGGTAAACATCTCTATAATCCGTTTCTTGAATATTGTATGATTAAATGTTCACAGAGTATTGACCATTAACTTATCCTAAAATAGGTGAGGTGACCTACCAGAAAACCCTGGATGTGTATCGTTTTGATGAAGAAAGCAGTGATGCTTTGTCCAGTGAAGATCCTGCTAGTCAGGAATCTCAGTGCTCAGTCCCTTCACCCAGAGAGGCCAAGCTGCCAGAGTTCTCTTCAGCCACCCCAACTGCTGGCTCCAACGTGCAGGTAAAAATCATTCTTCCTATCTGATTACCAAGGGATAGTCTAGTAAATTTGCTCCTAATGGGTTTGTCACAAACAGGACTTGGAAATGTTGCCCCTGGTGGACATTTCTGTGAGTATTCTGAGGTTTTTGGGTTTAAACATTATTAAATCACACTGAAAATTAGTATTTCTAATTCAGGTAGATAATTTAAGTACTCTGGTGTTACATTAGTCTAAAACACTAGCCCACATCTGTGAAAATGGTTCACAATGGGGCAGTGCCTTCAGGTAGAAGCTAGTGTCACGTGCAGGTATGACTGGCGGCCCTTTGATGGACTGGCATCCAGGCCAGTTATGCTGAGCTATTTCAAATACCAAAATGAAATTATAGAGGACAGTGCAGTGGTGCCAAGGTTAGCACAGACACCTTATTGCTCCAGCATCTCTGGTTTGATCCCAACCTTAGATTCCCCATGTGTGGAATTTGAATGTCCTCCATGTGTCCCTGTCTCCTCGTGTTTTATTCTGGATACTCCTATATCCTCCCACATTACAAAGATGTGTGTTAGGCTAATTGTTTTTTTTAAAGTGCCCTTAGTGTGTGTGAATATATGTGCCCTACAATGGATTGGTGCCCTGTCTAGGGTTCCTGCCTTGCGCCCTGTGGCACCGGCTAGGCACTAGATTTCCCACAACCCTAAACCAGAATTTGTTTTCTAGTCCCTGCATATTAAAACCGGTTAATACAGTAGGAGCTGTAGGAACAGTTCCTTAGAGTATAAATAATATTACTAGGGTTATGAGCTGGTTTGGTTTGTGCCACAGATAGCGTGTTGCAACAAGGCAAAGACGTTCCATTGTGGTCTCATCAAACTATGGACTGCCTTTTGCTTGAAGTTTGCTAAGTCTCCAGCATGACTTTGGGAAACTGTAAACATGATTTTCATTAAGCCATGATTTTTCAAGAATTTCCTTGTAGATTGTCCAGGACATAGTTTTGGTTTGAGATCTTCAAGCTCTTGCCTCTTACCTTCGAGCTCTTGGCTGTTACTTTGATTATTACCTCCTTAAGTAGTTACTGACTTTTGATGGCCAGTCTCGTCTAAGCAGAGATAAGGCTGTGCCGTATTATTTCAGTTTCTAAAAAGATTTAAATGGTTCATTATGTACAGTAAAATAACAATTACTGTTCATTTCAATTCCTGGCTCTACAAAAAAGATGTATAACAGTTAGAGAAGGGTGGTGACTTATAAAAGGCACAGTAAATATTCATTTAGAGCATTCTGAGTATAGTCAAGTGATGCTGATTAAAAATATATTAATTGTATATATTTTTGGGGAATCTGTGACAAAAGCATTATCTAACCAGCAATTTCAATGCATATTCAATGCATGTGTTGCATTTTTAAATAGATACTCTAGTCTGTAGTCCTTATCATTTGAAGTGTCATACACGTGTGGTTTCCTTTGTCTCAGCACTGTCCACCTACAAGTCGGAGCTTAGAGTTCCATCAAGTGTCAGACAAGGGCCAGGCAAACTCTCAGGCCATAACACCTGCTCAGACAGTCAACACTGTTCCTGTTATCAGATCAGGACCCACGCTTGTGAAGGTGAGAAGTAATTTATGACATAATTTTCTAATAGTGTTTATGTGTCCTTGCAGGCTGTGACTAAAAATGTTTATTTTTCTGTTTAATAAACCAAAATGGCTGTAAAATCTTCTGAGATAGTGGACTTATAAGAGATAAGTTTACTCACAGCGCACACTAGAATTACTCAAAACATACAGGCCCACACTAGCTTTCCTGGAACATGGAAGGCCTTTCAAGAAGCCAAAACATGATTTAGTTGTTTATGGAAATGTGTTTTGGCTTGTTTGCTTTCTGCAATCCATCATTAGAGGCAAACCAAATAATCAAAGTCTACATAAGAAGTTCACATTTCTTTCATCTGAAAAAGCAATTCCTCGACTTTCTACAGACAGACATAAACATGATCTCATCATCCTCATCTGACCAGCTTGTTTTTTTTACACTCAAATCCGAGAGAATTACATGTTTATATTTACCAGTAATATCCTACCTTTGTTATTCACTTAATCATGCAGTGTAACACTTATTCACATTACTTTTCGTCTTTTACATGTAAGAGCAACTGGGATTTTTATGCATTTATGCAACATTTATACAATTTATACAAATCTCAAGTGCAATGCATGTGTTCGAATTTTGTACCATTTCATGAGTGATACTAATTTAATTTAATACTGTATACGTATTGTATACGTAATTTCTGTACACAGTTAACATTTTTTGCAAAGCATAGTTTTAAGTGGTATTTGTGAGTGTAACTCCGTATTGTAGTGCTTGATAAAGGTTTAAGTAACCTCTTGCCTATGTGGTTATATTAGCTATTGATAAATGGAGGTTATGGATGCAGTGCCGTCTGAGAGATTCAATTCAATTTTATTTATATAGCTTTTTACAGTGGTGCATTGTCTCAAAGCAATTTTCTTAGATTGTTAGATTGGAGTGTCCTTGCCCTCAAAGACTGTGTTGACATGAAATCTGATGATTAATTAGCTTTTTACCTCATAACTAGCCTTAACTAGCCTGGTACCAACTTCTTTTTGTATGTGTTGCAGGCCTAAAATGCAGGAATGGATATATACAGTTGATTCCGGTTAATAAGACCAGCCGCTTATTCGGACCGAATCCTAAAGTACCAAAACAAATCCTATAATATACGTCTAATGGTATTTGCTTATTTGGACCAAAATTACGCTTAATCGGACCAAAGAACGTGTACAGTATGTAATATCCAGTATGAAACTCTTCGTCTCCCAAGTTTCTCCCCAGCCCTCTACTGCCACCTACAGGTCTTTGCCTAACATTTCCATTTACTACAAAAAAAGAAGCCACAAGTCGCCACTTAGCCACAGCAAAAGTGCGTCAAATCACACTGAATAAATTCTTCAAATTTTTAATATGTTACATAACACGTCCCGTCTTGTAACATAGGGCATGCTCATTTAATCGGACCAGCCGGTTGTTAAGACCAAAACCATCGCGTCCCAATGTTATCTGATTAACAATCGACTGTATTAACAAATGAAATGGAATTACCCAGACAAAACATTAAATATATCAGGTTCCTCCTGTCTGCAATTCAATAAATGTTAAAGTAAATGTACGAAAAACTGCATCTTTTGGGGGATGTATGTTTTATTAGTGAAAACAATGGTAAAGCACCATTGGTGGACTTTTTTAATAGTAGCAGTAAATTTCATAATAATGATAATATCTTGTCAGTGTGATTGTTGTCTTTGTGGCAAGACACAGACCTAAATGATGTAAAAAAAAAACAGCAGCAGCTGCCTTCTGTCCATTTGTTGGTCAAATGAATACCTCTCATTATACAGTAAATAGATGTCTGAAGTACAGGCCCACAAACAAAGAGTAATGCAATATCTTGTACATTTATCATAATCCATACCCTCAAAGCATATCCCAAATATTTTCTTCTTGATTTGTTCCTCCCTTACATTTAAGGAGGATAGCTGGACCCAAACATCCCTGATTATAAAAGACAACCTGACATTATATTATTACAGCTCAGTGGCTTTCAGTTCCCTCCCTCAGATGCCAGAGCCATTCTCACATGTATCCTGTAGCTGAGTGTTTGAAACAATAAGGGTCACGTCCTCCTTCATGCATCCTGTTTCCCCATCCTGTCGTTTTAGGTGAGTGTTGATTCACAGCCACCTATTCACAGCGAGCATAAAATGGCATAGGTTCACTCAGCTCACAAATCTCTCATTTGAGGCCTGCACATCATTGTTGGTGCTGACGTCTAATAAGTCACACAGAGTTTAACTGTGTGTTCTTAGGTGTGAGCCTCCTATTTCAAACCTGCCTCTCCTCTTTCCTCTTTTCAGCAAAGCCATCCCAAAGTGCCAAGTGAAAGAAATCGCAACAAAAAGAGCAAAGAAACCAAGCCCAGAGTGAAGAAGCTCAAATACCATCAGTACATCCCACCGGACCAGAAGCAGGAGCCCAGTGAAGCCCCTATGGACTCCGCCTATGCTCGCCTGCTTCAACAACAGCAGCAGTTTCTGCACCTGCAGATCCTCAGCCAGCAACAACAGCACTTTAGCTACCAGGCCATCTTACCAGCAACTGTGAGGTGTGCACTTACTGTAATGTGCTTACACTAGTGTGGCACCGAAGCCACATTAAAGAAATGTGTAATTAGTGTTATTCAAAGAGTCTTTAGTCCCATTGCAAATTACTTTATTTTTTTTTAATTAGGGGTGAAATTAGGGGATACTTCAAATATATCCCATAAAGAAATATCCTATATTTTGTGTGAGCTGTGTATATTATAGTGTCTATGATTAAACACTATGATCTGCTTCAATTTACTTTTTAGTATTAACACTGTTATTTACTGATATTTTGTTGAGTCTATTGTTTTTACCTTATTTACACTATTTAATTTTCCAAATAATCTTATCTGAATTCACCACTTTCTGTAATTGTAAATCAAAACCACCACTGTGATTAGAGGCCAAGGAGATTGACTATATGAGCAACAATAACACAGGCTGGAATGCAAACAATCTACGTTCTGGTAAATGGCTTCTAAATGCAACAACTAAATGACTATTAATGTGGCCTCAGTAATCACGTCAGCGCCTTAACCCAAGCTGGCAGTTCCTCACATTCCTCTGTGTGTTTATGCCAGATAAACTTCTGCTACTATTGTCAGATTTGCTCCTTGTTGATTGTGAATAATTAGGACACAGGAAGTTTCCGTTCACATAAAACCCACACGCTTTTTTTCTGTGTGTACAGCAAGGCTGTGCCTGAGACTCAGGGCAGCTGCCCTAATGTGGCCATGGGAAGCAGTCAAGGTCCAATCGTATTGTCCCTGTCCTGCTCTACTCCTGGACATGTCAACACCATGAGCTTTCGCAAACCTGGCCCTCTGCCTGCCAACCTGGAAGAAATGAAGGTGTGTGATATAGTAATAAAACTTTTTAACAATAACATACAAACAGTTGTACTCTTCATGTATTAACCCTAACTCAAAAACCATATGCTTATATTTAATAACTGTTAGAATCTCCATTAGCAGAAAAAAGCCAAAGTTCAGGCCTGCACAATGGTGAGGGCTTGTTTGCATTCTGAGATTTGCATGCATGCTTCATACACAGTTAATCCAATTCAGGGGTACTGAATAACCAGAAACACAGGGTGCCAATCTATTGTATGCACGCACGCACACATACACAGGGACCCTCTGTGACATCAGTTCACCTAATGCATTTATTTGGAAGTTTTAAGGGAACAGAAGTACCCATGAAAACTCGCAAAGACTTAAAAAAAAAAAAAACATGCAAATACCACATTTGAACTTGGGCTCTCATTTAGCGTTCCCATAATTCAACCTTATTTGACTAATTGGATGACTTAAATGTTGAAGAAACATAAATGGTTTTTGATTTTGTTTTCATCCTGTAAACGATTAATAATTACCATAATTACTTTGATTGCCAGTTGATTCAGAACATTTCTTCCCAGTGTAATCTTTCCCCTAATATTCTTATCTACCGTACCTGAAATGGCATCATAATAAAAAAAGAACTCACCCAGATAGAAATGCTGCACAAATCAACATGCAGTTATGATTCAGGAAGATATGTATCTATGTGTCTATAAAAAGGCTCAGAAGTGGGGTCTTGATTGCATTTTATCGATTACGATTCACATTTTTTAACACCAAACATCCTAGATGACTACTGGAGATCTCTCCTGCTGAAATTATGAATATGTGGTCCAAAGGGAAAGTAAGACAGATAAAATAGATAAGCAAAATGCGTTTAAATGGGAAGAAAAACATTTCATGTGAAAAAAGGATTATTTTCCTTGTGGCTCACAGGTTCATGAATTCAGCAGTAGAGATTACGTATGACCAGTAGTAACTAAGAGAGGTTTTGGGATAGCAGAACTAACTGCACTGCTGAAGCTCAATATCATGCTGGTACTTCAGATGTTTTACCATTTTGGAAGTGAAATGTCCTTTATAACTGGCTAACTTGCCAAGTGTTTGGAGCAGTGGTTCCCAAGTAGTCGGGTTAGAGTATGGAGACCTCACTTCAGTCCTGCTTTTGCTGTGGAGCGACACACTGCCTCAACTGCTGGTGTGTTGGCATGAGGATCTACAGGCCCAGCTGAAACATATGTGGGCAAATGTGTCACAGTTTCTGATATGAACCTGTTTGCTTCCATGCCCAGCCATATCTGATCTTGTATCCAGGCTACAGGCAGCCTAACAGGGTACAAGAGCCTTGTACTCACTTACATATATAATAATTACATTTATACATATAAAGTTTCATTCGATCCTAGCAACTCTTTCTTGGTGAGTTGATTTTTATCAGTGAATATACGTTCTCTGTTAAGACTCTTGGTCTGAGTTGACTCCTTCCAAAGTAGTGGCTACATTAAAGTATCTGAGAAATATATGAAGATTACAGATATTACAATGAATAAATAAACAAGCTAAAATTTACTGTCTTTGCTGTAGGTGGCTGAGCTCAAAATGGAACTGAAGTTTCGTGGCCTCCCTGTGTCTGGCACTAAAACAGACCTCATAGAGCGACTTAAGCCCTACCAAGAGAGGTCCAAGTCCAGCAGCAGTCCATCTGTGACCAAGAACACCATTTCTTCTCCGGCCAATCCACAGTCTGAATCCATGAACACAACTCCACCAACATCTCCTGTTCACGTAATGGTATCTAGTCCCACTGTGGACGAGACTAGTGACAACAAAGCAGTGGTTACCATGTCGCCATCTTTCTCAATAGCTGAGGAAACATCAGCTGAGGCTGCAGTATGCGATAAGGACCAGCGCCTCCACGAGAAGGAGCGCCAGATCGAGGATCTCATGCGCAAGCTGGAGCAGGAGCAACGTCTGGTAGAGGAGCTCAAGATGCAACTAGAGGTGGAGAAGAGGAATCAGCAGGGAGCACAGCATGAGCAGACAAATCTTGACCCTCCAGCCCACATAAAAGTGGAGTGTGATGCCTCCTCTTGCTGTAGCACCTCAATGAACCAGGAAGAGTGTGTGTCTCCTCAAGGGGTGCAGGCACCCCAGACCATCCTCAGAACTCAGTCTGGGCAACATATCCTACTCTCCACCACCATTCACGTGCCACAGGTCCCACCGCATGCTTACTGGCCTAAAAAATCAACCATTCTCTCGTTGCTTGTTGACACTTTAGTCAATTAGTCTCCATCCTGATCAATCTTGATCTCTTTTTTTACAGACGCAACAGGTTCTTCAAACCACGGTGTCCAGCTCAGATCAAAGCATCATCCAAACTCCACTGCTGCAGCCAATGAAAACAGAGACAACAACGTTTCAGCAGAATCAAACTCAAGCAGGACCTCAGGTCAGCACAGCTTTTGACACTCAGTTTCCAGTTCCCTTCATATATCAGTTAGCCTACAATCAAAATACCAGTGCCAATTTGTCTCAATTAATTGTATTAAATGTTGAAATGATTGGCTTCTTTCCTGCTCCTAAATTATAATCTCCCCAGTGTCTTCATTGCCATGTTGCTAGCTGATGTCAGCTGATAAATTCCTCTCTTAATAGGATTAAATCAGTCAGCAGTTTCTGCATATACATATACTGGAGTAGTTTCCGACTTATAGACAGTGCATATACTGGAATAGTTTCTGACTTATAGACAGTGCATATACTGGAATAGTTTCTGACTTAT
>JAVSBV010129819.1:0-17693 GCA_033117975.1 Parotocinclus spilosoma
ATATATCATATATCACTACTGACTGGGAAAATGTGACACTACGACAAGCGTAATTTTTCTTCTGCTTTCACCATCAATAGGTTTGCCTGTGCTCAAGTGCAAATAGTCCCTACTTATACATTCATTATTACAAATTAATTACGATATTGTTTATGTTGAATATTGTGGCATATTGTACAGTTAATTGTTCGCATATACACTCACTGATCACTTTATTAGTTACACCTCTTTGTTTCCACATTAATTGTCCATTTTTATCAGTTCCTTACAAAAGTGATTACACCCAACGTTTTTGTAACTATTATATCTTTTCATGGGACAACACTGAAGACATTGCAATTTGATACAATGTAAAGTAGTCAGTCTACAGTATAACAGTGTAAATTTGCTGTGCCCTCACAATACCTAATCACACAGCCATAAATGTCTAAACCACTGGCAACAAAACTGAGTGTACCACTTAGTGAAAATTGCCAAATTGTGCTCAATTAGTCACTTTACCTCCCAGGTATCATGTGACTTAGAAAACAATTGTTTGTCTACATCTGGTTCAAAAGCCTCTGTTTTAACTGGTAAATTGAATATAAACTGAGGTTGATTTGTTTGTAATAAAAGTTCAGCCGCTTACATTTCTGCTGAAATCTGCTGCATCTCCTTTTGTACTACCAGCAGGTAGCTGGGTTTCCATCCATTTATGCACATTTATAGTTTCACAGACAAAATGTGAATTAAATCATATTCCATGGACTACAGTTATGCAAATAAACTAGCTGATGTAAGCCAATACCATTAAGGGTGGTACTAAATCTATTTAAGAATGGAGAAACTCTTTCTTTTAGCAGAAAAATCTTTACAACCATTCACAATCCTGAAATGTGCATCTGTTCATTGAGCAGCTGCCTTTGAAACATCCCACATCATTATTCATTAATTTATCTACTTAATATGGTATACATTACAAATTTTACCTAGGCTGTCAGTGGTCAAACCACATGCTGTACACTGTATTATATTGGTCTGCATGGCTGTCGTCCCAAAAGGAAGCTTCTTCTAAAGATGATGCACAAGAAAGCTCGCAAACAGTTTGTAAACAAGAATTACTGGAATCATATCTTGTGTTCTGATGAGACCAAGATAAACTTATTTGGTTCAGATGGTGTCAAGAGTGAGCAGCAGCAACCAGGTGAGGAGTACAAAGACAAGTGTGTCTTGCCACCAATCAAGCATGTTGGTGGAAATTTCGTGGTTTGGGGCTGCATGAAAGCTGCCGGCTGTGGGGAGCTACAGTTCATTGATGAAATCATGAATGCCATTATGTACTTTGACATACTGAAACGAAACAAGATCCCCAACCTTTAAAAACTGGGCCACAGGGCAGTGTTCCGACAGAATAATGAGCCCAACCATATCCCTAAGACGATCACTGCCTTGCTAAAGAAACTGAGAGTAAAGGTACTGGACTGGTCAAGCACCTGTGGAGAAGTGGAAGCCAGCAGCTCAGTGATGTTGTGATGTAACCAGTGGCAACCTGTAAATCTCTAGTGAACTCCATGCCCAAGAGAGTTAAAGCAGTGCTGGAAAATAATGGTGGCCACACAAAATATTGAAATTTGCGCCCAATTTGGCAATTTTCAGTTATGGTGTACTCACTTTTGCTATCATTAATGGCTGTGTCTTGAGTTATTTTGAGTGTCCAGCAAATCAACACTGTTATGCAAGCTGTAGACGTACTAATTTAAATTGTATCAAAGTGCCATTTCTTTAGTGTTGTCCTATGAAAAGATATAATAAAATAGTTACAAAAAATTTTACAAAAATACTAAGATACACTTTCCAAAAATCCAGACAGTAGTAGTACTATCTGTTTTACTGCATTTTTAGTTAGGTTGCTCTCCAATGGACAAAACAACCACAGATAAATAACTATTTGGGTGTTCAGTCACTGAGCAGCATTTCTGTGTATGATCCACTCATACCAGCACAGCACACCACCATGTCGGTGTCACTGCAGTGCAGTGAATGATCCACCAACCAAATAGGACTTGATCTGTAGGGGTTAGAGAAGTAGACATTATGCAAAGTGCGCAGTGCACTTATATGGTAAGGCGAACTGATAAAATGGACAGCGCATGTAAAATCAAGGAGGCATTGCTGATAAAATGATGGGTGAGTGTATTTAAAATTTTTCAAATGGCCACAGCACATATAATATAACATAATCAACACTTTCTATCCCATTAAAGATAAATCTAAATAAGAAATAAATGTTGGAAACCAAGTGGACTTCATGAGCAAAAGCCGGGTATCATGCAGAGCCCAAAATTGTTGCAGTGGATTTGGTTACTTACTAACTGGACTGATGTTATTTGGCACACCTGAAAGAAAAGAGAGAGAAAGGGAGAGTATGTTACTTTAGTGAGATCCAAATGTTCTACATATAAAGATAGTTTCAGTATTCTATGTTCCAGATATGCCATGTGGCCATTAAACTTAATAATAATATAACCCAATCTCTGACACACCATTTAATATGTACACTTCAATTATTTTTGGCATACATTGTGTTCTCTGTTCGTATTTTAATAAGTGAACATAAATTCCTAACTATGTGACAAGCTATGCGAGGTCACATCACATCCACAAAACTTCCAGAGGTGTATTTGATGCATGTTTCGTACCTAAACACTGTTCCCAGATGACAAAAAATGAAATGAAAATATTATTATATGGAAACATACTGAGATGGACTCACAGAAAACAACTAAACAGAATCACAGATAAATAAATAAACTAATGGAAAGCAAAGACAAGCAATTGCCAAAAAAAATCAAGAATTATGATGCTGCCATAGCCATAGAAAGTCTGAGCATTAGGATAAACAAAGAGAGTGTGATGCAGCTGGAGTGTTTCTTCTTTTCATCCATTTCTCTCAAAGTGGAGGCAAAGGAGGAGCCCTAGAATAACATTATGAAGAGTTCCAGTCATAGAATAAGCAGGGATGTAGCAGATGGGTGGACAGGTAGAGAAACAATAAAGGAAGAAAGGCAGAAAAAGATAGGGAAAGGATGAAAGAAAGAATGTACAAAACTTGAGGAAATTAAGGAGGATATAAACTTTTAACATAAGTAGAAGTAACATGGAAGAGAAGAGAACGAAGGAGAGAAGAAGCACCAAAGTGGGAAAGTGAGGCAGACAGAAAAGAGAAAGAGAGCAAAAAGGGAAACAATGTGTGTAAGTGGAAAAACTGACATTAAGGAGGACAAGAAGTGAGAATAGAAGGAAAGTGAGGATTAATAGCTGTGGAGCTAAAAGGTGGAAATGTAGAGATGTGAAGATGATACACAATAATTGTATAATTGAACAATGTGTTATGTCAAATGATAAGGATTGATTATAAAGTTGATATTCATGGACTATATATGAGTGACATGCCAGTATAAATAATCATTCAAAGACTGATTTTGCAAATATTTTTAAGATTTTGCAAATATGCTAAACATTATATTGTTGTTTACAAAAAAATCTCTGTTCATAAGTATATTTTACTATACTTAAGACACATATACTGCACACAAAGATTGGGGGATATAAAATTAGGGGATATGTAATATCAGTGGTCAGATTATGACTGTTTCAAGTAATGTGATGGGTTTAAAAATATATATAATACAAATCCTAGGTTCTTAGATGGCACAGCTGGAATTTTTTAGCCCACCACCTAAGACACCTAGATTTCAGTCTCAGCTGTGCCTTCATCTGCCTTTGCCCAATTAATTCTGTAATAGGCTGTATTCTCTGTGTGAATGTGTGGTTCATCCCTTGTGGACACAGGTCGAGAATAGGAAGTAACGAGCTTACTAGTAGAAACCAGCTATTGTTAAAGTGAGGAAAATATTGGACTGGTAATATTAGAGTTATTCTGCAAATCACATTCTCTCCGGCACAAGAAACATTGCAGCCTAAAAGGTATCCCCCTTACCCTTTCTTGATGGGGTATTCAGAAATGAAATCTTTGACTCACCCTGTGATATATATATATATATATGGGCAGCACGGTGGCTCGGTGGGTAGCACCGCTTGCCTCACAACAAGAAGTTCCCGGGTTCAAGCCCAGGGTGGAGCGGCTTGGGTCCTTTCTGTGTGGAGTCTGCATGTCCTCCCCGTGTTTGCGTGGGTTTACTCCGGGTACTCCGGTTTCCTCCCACAGTCCAAAGACGTGTGTCAGGTTAACTGGTTACTCAAAAATTGGCACTGACTTGTGTATATATGTGTGACTGGAATTAAGATGAACTTGTGTATGGATATAACCTTGTGTGTGTCACTTACATGTGTCCACTGATACCAATAGCGACGTTAAAGAAGCCAAATAAATGAATAAATAAATAATTCAAAAGTTTAGTGCAATCGAAGTTCTAGATGCATTTAGACAATGAAGGCCAGCAGTGAACCATTCACCATATAGCAATATGTGACCAACATATTCTCTTGTCCACACTGCCAAAAATGACATGCACACAGTTTGAACCGCAACCTACTAGGGGTGCAAGAACAAATAGATTCTGTCAAATATTGCAATATTTAATTAGACGATACTATTATTGATTCAAAATATGGCTTATATAAACAATTTATAAGCAGCATTAATTTTACTGTCTTTTGTATAACACTTAAATCCCCAATTTGGGAGTGGGAGACACTAAGATTAAACAAAATCCGTGAACATGGACCCTGTAGCGCGAGTGCTTAGCATTGTGACCTTACGGCTTCGGAAATCCCCAATGTAGAGTTTGCATATTCACCCTGCATATGTGTGGGCTTTCTCTAGGGACATTTTGAATGCATGATTTATCTTAACTGGGCTTTCTAAAGTTTGTGTGTTCGCCCTTCCTGTGACTACTGGGAACTACTGGGACCTACTGGGAAGTACTATTACTAGTAGTAGTAGTAGTAGTAGTAGTAGTAGTAGTAAATAATATTCTAATATTGTGAAGTACATTTGGTTAAACGCATTTGATTGTTATAGAATTTTATAGAATTTGATAGTTTAAAAAATATCTATTGTTGATGCTCTAAAACTGTAATTCAGTAAAAAAAAAAAAAAAAAAGTGAAAGGAAATGGTTTGCCACCCCTGTAATTTAAAGTTAGTTAAACATGTACGTTCACTTTAGTAAGATTTTATAGTATTCTAGTGCTATACCGTTTTGATGATTTTATTTATTTTATTATAAATATTGCTTATTTGCACTGTATCATCCTTTATAGGAACTGTAAGTATGGGTTGTGTCTGAAATGGCCTTCTGTTCTCTATAACACTACATTTTACTGACTGGAATTGGTGTGTGCGTTGGGGGAACACATTTTGACACTTCCTGATGTTTTGCTTATGTGCAACAAATTCACATACACGCTAACACTGGCACATGGCTCATGCAGATTGCACATGCTACAACTTGTTAGAGGACCAAATTAAATTAATATTTTTCATTACTTGGTTCAGGTCATTGATTTCTCTGCCAGAATGAAATGTTATGCTGCAGCAGACAAAACGTGGTTATTTGAATTCTGAAATATTGGAAAATGCATCCTGTTGACTCTTATTTTCATACTTTTACTGCTGTGTAGTGGTGCTGTTAAGAGTACAGTTGTGTACTGAATGCTGTTGTTTGGAAATCTTATCTCAGTTGCCATTTGCTGCTTCTAATGTTCAGTATCTTGTTTTACACCCAGAGTGCCAGTTGTGGCAGTGAGTGTCCTGCTCATGCTGGGAAAGAAGATGGACACAGTCGACCCTGCTTACTTTTTTGGCACAGCACAGGTAGACTGACTGAATTGAATGTAGTGCAAGTGTATTATGAGTTTCATGACTAGATATTTTTACTAGTTGAGTAGTCATTAAAAAGCAGTCATGTTTCCGTAGCAAAAACAAACTTTAGAGGTCAATATATATATTTTTTGTTAAATTAGCACAGTTCAATGCTGATTGGCAATGGCAATAACAGACCTATGCTGACTCTACATTCATTTTCCGGCTTCCTTAGGCTATGCTTTTTAAGACGATAATAAATAAATATGCACAATAATGTAAGCGTTTAAATTGAGCTGGATCCTGCTGGAACAAGATACGGTCTTACCGCTCACCTCTGTTAAGCAATAGTACTAAACAAATTGTAATTAAATGGTACTTATCTGTGTGTAACTCCTTTTCCAAACAACACCAGTTTCTTCAATGGTAACTGCTGTAATTATATCATCAGTCATTATGAGTGGATGGAACTTGTGGATGGAGAGATTTGGAAATGGCAAACAAAAGGACATTGATAGTTAAGACAATGGGAGTTTATTAATATAGATGTTATATTTTGATGGCTACTGTATTCTGTATTGCATTATGAGCACTGTTGTGTGCTTGTTCCTTGGACCTCGTCACTCTATGCCCATTTGCTGGATGCCACATGGCTGTGTTCTCTTACCTGATGCTTTACATTAAGCACTGCAGTGCAGATTACTGTAGAATTGGTCTCATCATTTCTGTTTTCAGTCTCAGTTTTCAGAGTGAATGCAACACTTGGCTTACAGTGGGTACGGATTTAATCCGATATTGAAATGGAAGATATGGTGTATTTTAAGAAAACGTAATAGTGTCTTGAGTTTTTCTAGAGCTATGTATATGCGATAATTCTGCAATGTAAATAATTATTCTATTTGTGCAATTGTATTTAAGACTGATAACAATCTAAGCAGTTAGTGTTAAGGGCCTTATTTAGGGGCCCAGTTGAAATCTTGGACTTCATCCTACTGATCAACGTTCCGATGCCTTAAATGCTGAGTCATTACTACTATATGTAGAATAATGCTTATTTTAACAATATGGATTATGATTAAACTTGTGAAGCTTGCATTCCAGCCCCACATTCCAGTACCACAAAGTTGTCCTACTAATGTAATTTGCCCCAACAGCTACTGCATGATTTGAATAACAGGCCCAATCAAACAAATATTTAGATTTTTATCAGTTAATCAAACATCCGTGCCCATCTTGTATGATAATTTCCTTTTTTTTGTGCCCGTCTCTGTATGTGCGTAGGTGGTGTGTACTACAGTAGTGCTATGTGTGGGTGTAACCATAGCCGGGATCTCTCTCATGCTACTCAGCAAGGGCACACAGGACAATAAAAGCCTTGACCAGTCTTCAGTAAATAGCCCTACAGAGGGCCTGACGACTGAAAACAGAATACCAGGCCAGGACGTTACTGAGCCAACAAGCACAGAGAATGACAACGGAGGTATTGTACATTAACGTGATAGTCATGAGGCGAATTAAGAAATGTTATTAGTTTTGTCACAGTGTATTATCAGGGGGTGTGTTTGTATTTCAGCATGTAAGAACTGTGAGTGTAAGTTTACTCCTGTTCAGCCTGTGCCTAACCTGGATCTCAACAACGGTGTGATGGATACACCATGTTCTCAATCAGGTAACTTGACTTAAGTTATAACTATAATCAAAGCAATCCAATACATTTTAGATTATACAGCATTTTAGCACCTCTTCTGAAAAGACATATTACAAAATGCCATTATTAACCTTTTACTCTGTGGACCTAGAAATAGGGTTTGTGAACAAATGCTGAAGTAAGCCTGTCATTTGGGCATGTGCACAAATAGCACAGGTCTCTGAAAGGTTGTTTGGTTGCCCATTTAAAGAGCCCAGGAGAATTTACAAAATTGCATATACAATTGTTCCTCCTCTACAGTTGGCACTATGGTAGCCAGGCACTAAGGTGACATAGCAGTCTAACATGCTAATCCTTGCTTTATATCCTGTGCATAAATGGTACAACACACACTAACTGCTTTTATCAACTAATAAAGTGACATCACACAAAACAGATGAGATGCACAAGAACCCAATCATGGTGCGTCACAATACTAATTGTTAAGCCACGCGCTAAGCACTAAAGGGACTGGAACAACAGCGGGAAACAAACATTTAATGCTTAGATGCTCAGTGTTTACGTTAATGGGCCTTTTAAACAGCATAGACTTTTGACTTCTGTTAATTCCAAATTCAATTCATGTGTATGTGTGGGGAAGTGTTTCTGCTGCTGTCAGCGTCACAAGTGTTGGCAAAAAGTAACCGAATATAGAATCTGTTAGATATTTAAAGATTTCTCTATAGCCAAGATGTACACTGCTAAGGTATCTTCTAATTATTTTTATTAATGAAATCCCATCACACACCCCTAGTCCAGTATGGTAATTGGCTGTAGCAGATTCATCCAGCAGGATGTATGATTCTTTAGAGCTGTAACACTTAGAGCAAAAGGCAAATCTAACTCAAGTCTAGTTATTAGTCCTTGTAGTATTTTGATACATGACTATCTTTTCAGGCCAGTGTGGGAGCTACTGTGACTCCTCCCATTGTCTATTGGTGGAAGAGGAACGGAAACAGCAAAATGCAGACAGACAGGTGGCCAGACATGTTCTGCTCTGTTTGATTCTTACTGTCATCCTCTTAGCTGTAAGTAAAAACTTGCTCTGTATTCTCATGATCTTAAGCCATATATTGACATGTTGGCAAGGAACTGGTTTCTACAGATTACATAATTTATCTCTATAATCATAAGTAAAATACAAATCCAGTACTAAAGGTACTGACAGTTTTACAACGACTTGACTGACAGTACACACACATACGCACATATATACATAAACAAGCACAGAAAACACTGGAAAAACAAAGAAATGTTTCAGGTAAACACACGGGTGATGATTATTCAACAAGAAACAAAGTTCCCTTCTTTAGAGACTTTCATTATATATATTTTATACACACACATTCATCAAGGACTGAAAGAAGATATATGTAGCATTAAAACCACATGTATCTTGTGTGCATAGACCTATGTCCTTAATGTTAGTACAGACATGAGTACAAACCAACCTGGTACTTGCTATTTGCATAATCAAACTGTTGCACTGATCAGTCAAAATCAAGATGAACAATTGGACAATTATTGATCATGTGGCTCAAAGCTATCCATCTTGAATGCTTTGTCACTGTGCACCCCTATTGGATATGATTGTATAGTTGGTTTAATTCTGTCTGTGCCGTTTCCTCATGCTCTGCAACCTGCTCACTGTGTTTGTTATAGAACCTCTGCAGCTGCCTCTGGTGGCTCTTCAACAATGTTCCTGGCAGACTTTTTTTAGAACTGCAATTCTTTTGTGCTGTGGTGAACTTTGGACAGGTAGAGATGTGAACTGTCATTCTGATTGCCATAATTGAGCTACTTGTAGCAACTGATGCTTAATGCTCTATCCACTGCTCTCTCCATACAGGGTTTCATTTCCTTTGGCATTTTTGGCCTTGACAAAATAATTATACCCTTTAAAAAGAGGTAAGTCCATTCACACTTGAGATCATACTGTTGATAGGCTGTTTTGCTTGGGTTTAATTTCTGGTGTGTTTTGTAAAAAGATTAGTTGGTCTGATTAAGTCTCGGAGTCGGGATGCTACAGACTCCTCTGTCTCTGAGGAAGTAAGACTCACTTGTACGCAGTTTCTGAAATACCATAAAGAGCAGTGTGTCCGGGACATTGTCCAGAAGAGGAGGTAAGTGTAAACCTTATTTTTCTGGCATATCCTGTCTGTACTCAGCTAAAAGTTTTTGGACTCTTTGCCATTTAAATTAATAGTCGGTTATAGTCTAAACACAGCAATACAGGAGATATTTGGGGAGGAAAAAAAGGCCGTGAGGTATGTGATTTCATAAGCAGCCCAGTCACCGGTTTAGACATGATGACAAGTTAAACCTGTTTACCCAGATCCTTAAACCTTCCAGAAAGCACAACTGGGCCTCTCTGGGGAATACCTGTGGAAATTCTGAAAAGAAAAATGTAAATAAGAGCTTGCTCACAATTCACAACAACATATTTATGGGAAGCCCCAAATATTATTACCAACAAATTATTATTGTCCACAATTTAGAAGGAGAAAAACTTTTTTTTGCTTGGCATAATGTAATTTTGCGCCACTTGGAAATTGGAGTACACAATCAGGGTGCTGTGGTGACCTTTGTAGGACTGATTCCTGTCTTGCTCCCCAACAACCCTGAATTGGATTAATCGCATATGGGGAAAAATGAGTGACGGTACACAGATATGGCAACATTGTTTCTTAAGTTTAGAATCTGACAACAAAATCAGATTCTGAGAACTTCCTCATTTTTCTTTAATGATCACTTCTGCATCATGTTACATTACTTCTGACTTGATTGCTATGTGTTGTGCAGGTGTGGAGAGAACAGTGTAGCGCACACGTTTCTTGGCATCGAAATGGTACAGTGGCTGCAGACTGTTGGACTGGCCAGTGACCAGGCTGAGGCGCTGTTGTATGGTTGCCGCTTGCTGGAGGGTGGAGTCATCCACCATATTTCCAATGACTTCGGGTTCCAAGATGACACCCTGCACTACTGTTTTACAGGAGGACTTGCTGCTAATCACTAAAAGTGGATCGTGCTATCTGGAGATGGCCAATGTTGGTTCATGCGACCCGGATTTCGTATATTTTTACGGCTTTAGTGTAGTTTACGCTTACCTCTTGCTTCCTGGATGATAAAACAGTGCAATTAATCTTATGCTGCTAACAGGACTAAATGTGACCACTTCAGTTGCGTTACTGAAAGTGAATGTGCAGTCAAATACAATTTTTTTTAAGCTAAAGAAACCAACAGATATGCGTAATATGTGTAACATTTGTTTGTTATTTATTACTTTTGTTGTAAAGACTGATAAGGTGACATCAGGTACCATTGACAGTATGTTCAACAGGATAAATGGGCTTTAAAAAATTGAATTGGGAGACATCAGGGGTTAGTGCAGTGGTCCTTTTCTAAAAGGAAAGTTTGAACTTGTACAGCTTAGTGGCTATAACCTGATCAGAAACCACAGCTTATCAATGAAACACTGCATACAAGGTGGAAATGCCTCTCAGGACAAGACACACATGCACAATGTATATTCAACAATAGATGGGTCAAAATTTATTTGAGGACTTTCAAGTAGGTCAAAAGTTTAAGGTAAAATGTTTTGTACATAGACACTCAAGGAGTGAAATATGTTTTTGTTGTTATATTGTACAGAATTGTACACTTACTGCATTTAGTTTTTAACCATGCAACCATACATTTGTCATTTATGCTCTGTTTCAGAGTTTAGATCAGATCTCACCGAACACTCCCTACACTGTGTAAAGGTTTGCCAAGTGTTAAAGTCTGACACACTTTCTTAAAGCCAAAGCTTAGCACTGACATCCTTTCAGTTTTGCATCTTCAGATTGACCCTATGAAACAAGGAAATATGAAAATAGTCTGAATTTAATCAGTGGGAGCAGATCTTCAGGTACTTCTGTTTAGTGATGTCTAACACAAGTATCTAACCAGCTAAATGTTAAAATGATCTCTGTGAGATACTTTGATATCCAAATAAACAATTTCTCAAAGGTTTGCAGGGTAAGTTCTGTGATTGCAAAAATACTTTTGCACTCCTCTACCTACATTTATTAGCAGCGAAGCAAATAAACCACACAGAAAATGTTACAAATTAAATATGACGGACGTTATCGCTAATGTAGCATTTAGTGAATGTTGATGGTCAGTGGCTTTATCCTTGTTAGGCTTTACATTACATAAAAACTAAAGGGTGTGTCAAAAGTCACAGCACACCCACAGAACAAATGGGACAATGACTGATCTAAATACCTCAGCAAGTACGGAGTGAAGGGGGCCTATCTTTTAGCCTAGGGCCAGAACATGGCAGCAATCTTGAAAGCAGCCAAATTGCCATAGAAAACTGTGGACGATAAGCCAGGTAGTGATTGTCTAAAAATCGCCACCGATTAAGAAACCTCAACAATGATTGTGGCAACCTTTGCGAAACATTCTCGACTCAGAATGTAATGTCTTTTGACTCTCCCTGTAGTTTATAATGTATAATCATGCACAAAATGCCTTCAAATGGATTTTTGATTTGAACAATAGTGGAAGTTGTATGTTAGCATTTTTGCTATAGATGCTGAGCTCTTGACCAACTGTCTCTGAGTACAGATGAACCAGCAGAGTTGAGTCCTCCACACCTGCAGTAAAGTACTTCTCCATTTCTGTATCTGCATCTGGGCTTTTGACATTTATCCTAATTAAACAAGGGAAGAAAAAAGCACATTGGTGGCAATTCTTATGATATGGTTCAATAAATTTAACAACAAATACATGTTGCTCTGCAAAAGTTCTGTAGGGATTTGTTTTTAACTGCAACTATGTAACTTCCCTTCTTTCATATAGCTACACCCCAAGGAATACAATTATTGTACTATGACAACTGGGATTAATTTGGCATTGTATTGGTTCAGCATCTAGAGATATGAACGATTCAGAGACATGACGGTAGTGCAGAATAAACTTCAAACATTTTTAACTAACATTTCAAAAAGTCATATTTTAATTTAGCTTTTCATCCAACCTGCTGGAATTGAAATGAAGATCAGTGGACAAGAGTACTATGGAGTGATAAATTCAATGTTCAAAACTTTTTGGTCTATGATTTAACATGTGTATGTTATGTTTTGTGTTATTGTCATAAACACTATAATGTCATGTTGCTCTAACAAGATGATAATGCTTTTCATTATTCACATTTTGGCTCATCTGTATTCATGGATGATGGAATTAAAGATTGAAATCATGCCCATGTCTTTAATTCCATCATCAAAGCAGTCTTTTAAAGTCCATTTAGCTCCACTATGTACTTGGTATAATTTGTAGGCTGATTAATTAAAACTAAAGTTAAGGGTGACAGTGGCACAGGTGGGTAGCGCTGCCCCTCACAGCTCCAGAGCTTCCCCAATTTGAATCCACGTTCGCCTGTTTGAAGTTTGCAGATTATTCCCTTTGCTCCTGTGTGGGTTAGCTGGTACATTGTGTTAGGTCAAATAGTCTCACAAAAAGTTCGTCCTAGTGTAAGTGTGTTAGGCGTATACCCTGAGCTGCGGTTTAAGCCCCAGGTCTCAGTGATTCTCAGAAAAAAATTGTGCAACAACTTACCCCCTGTGCTGTCTATTATAGCGGTCACAACCACATGCTTTACAAACAGAGGGTGTGTACGTTTAGGTTTACTTTGAAATCGAGGTTTATCTTTCACTGGATCTTCATCTCCAAAACATGGAGAGCATGTGTCCTTCAACTGCTTTATATCAGCTACAAAGATAAATGGCTTGGAAACAGACCTAAAAAGAAAAACACAACACAAACTAAAGGAGCAGATTAAGATTTTTAAAAATCGATTGGATGTTTTGTGAGCATTTTTCCTGTATAATTCTTTCATTCATAGTTTGACTCTGCTGCACTCATGAAACCAAGTCTTTGCTCCCAGAGGTTGGCAGAGAGGACAAACAATATTATTCAAGTAATAGTAACGTTCCTTTTAAAAGCAATTTCAATTAATCTCAATAAAGTCAAATTCACCACTCCAAATTTTTAGGGGATGTTTCAAAATGGTACATCCCCTAATGAAATACCCCCTTTTTGTGAGCAGTGTAGTTTACATATACAGCATAGAGCACATTCCCCTATACACAGCAACTGACAATCAAGTCGAGCAGTACATGTTACTCAAGGGCCTAACAGAAGGAGTTTAATGTAGCCTGGGCTTTATTTACAACACTCCAATTAAGTTTAGACCCTTAGCCCCCACCGTGTATTGTACAGCACTGAAACCACTGAGCTTTTCAGGATAAAAAAAAGAAAAGATTCCAAGATTTCTCGGTTTACCTGGTTTGAGATATCTAAATCTGGCAACCCTAACCATAGCATAATTGCTGCTAGTCTGTGACGGCCTATTTATTAAAATTAATAACATTTTGCTACCTGTGCTCAATACACATAGGGCAGCATCACGCCATTCTAGACCCTTCCCAGGACACTACATACAAAACAAAGCGATTCAGCCTAAGTAAGACATACAACTTTACTTTAATACAATTTTACTTTGTAAATATAATTTTAAATACCACCTCTACTTAATCCTTGAGTTATAAATGGCGGATCCCTCTCTGAGTATCCTTGTTACTGAAACTTGGACATGCAGCAACTGTATCATGCTGCCCTTTGTATCACAGTCACATGCTTAGTGTTACCCTGTGGCACAGTAGCTTGTGCTACTGCTTCAAAGATCCTCGGTTCAGTTGGTGTTCTTCCTCATCCAAAGGCGCTATGTCAGCTGGTGTCTCTAAAGTGTCTCAGCTTGCATGAGCATTGGTGTTTGGTGGCCTGTTTAGGGCTGGTTCCCGACTTATACCCCATGACCCTAAATTGGATTTGGTGGGTATGACAATGAATTAATTGACATGCTACATGCCTAATTTATGTTCTGTAAGGCACTTTAATCTAAAAGGAATCTGTATGGGTATTTAAAAGAATTAATTAAACAAAATTATTTCGGGTGAAATTAGGTAGTAGTAGCAAACCTTCGGGAGAACAGACACCATGCTTCTCGTTGTCTTGAACAAGCCGTTCATATTAATGCCACTCTCTTTATCTCGCTTGATGTCCATCATTGCCTGTGCTGTGATTCGGCCTAAAGGGATAATATGAAAGTATTATCTTACTGCTATACAATTCACTGATATCAATTATGATTTATAAGCTATTTCATATATTCACTAGTATTATAATTACAGAAAAAGTCTTACTTTTGACAGTAGTGTAATAATATGGACTATGCATGAGTCACATTTATTTCTAGTGCTTTTTACAATACAGCATTGTCTCAAAGTAGCAATATAACTATCTAGGCCCACAGCCCTAAATGAGCAATATAGCAAAACTACCTTAAATGTGATGTGGACGAACTCTTGGTCCCTTCAAAAAGGGACCAAACTGCCTTGGGCAGTCTTGTGTATGTAAAAAATAAACCAAGTTACTGAAATAATATGTTTATAATAACATATTGCTCAAACAATTAGGGGTTATTTCATTTTGAAATAATGATATCCCATAATGATACCCCATAATTGTTGTGAGCAGTGTAATTTAAATACAGTTTATCCTCTGAATTCAACCACTTCTATAGTTGACCACTTTGGACATTGAATGGTGAATTAAAAAACTTTAATTATAGAACAAGTTTAAAGAAAATATTATCACATGAATTATAGAGCGTAACAAATTAAAGAAATTACTATATTATGAAGAATGTGTCTCTAAGGCACAGATTTAGTCTGTTCTGTGTTTTTTAACCTCAATTTACTGTCTATCTGTATGCGACACAAAGCTGTTTGTTAATTCTACGGCCCTATACATTATTTTTTCTTTCAGAAAAACCGACTTCCATCACTTTTTCATATTCATATTTCATTTATATTCATTCACATTCACCCCATTCTAGATCTTTTTGGTTTGTCAAAATAAAAGTACTGCTCTTCTTCTGCGTACTGGAATCATATATTTAAACAATTTCTTCTACAACAGCTTTTCACTACTTGCATGAAACTTTGCAAGATAGTAGAGCCTATTCCCAAATAGTAAAATCGGGCTTCTTGGAAAGTTGGGGCAGCGTGCTGCTCTTCAGCAATGGCAAGATTCAAGTGTTCATCACAGGTCTTCATACTCGAGCATAACTGTTGTCAGATTTCACACATAGACCATGGATTTGTCCATGATACGGTTCCAGTCTGTAGCAGTCCAGGTTGCTTGTTCACAATACAACTGCAAACTAAGGTGATGATGGCTGGCTTTCAATGACAGGATATGTATGGGCTCTGTGACAACAAATATCCTTCTGCTAAATGCCTGGTAATGGTCATGATAAAGATGTTACCTGTATCTGGATGGTGGACATCGTCTCTACTGGTCTGGTACTAGGGAATATTTCAAAAGTAATACAGAGAGGATCCCACAAAAACTGCTCGACAATCTGATCATGTCCATGACCCATGGCTGTCAGTGTGTTTTGCCAGTCTTGGGTGATCATACACCCTACTGAACAATCAATGTGTGGCATTGTTTGACAGTTTTACATGCTTCTGTTCACCCCCAGGAATATATAATTTGCTACTTAATAATGATAACTAAGTTTGAAATAATAATATCTCATTGAAATATCCTCTAATTTTTGTGAGCAGTATACTTACTGAAGTGCTTCATGTACTCTTTAAGTAGAGAGGTACTCAGCCAGTGAACACCATTACCCTGTTAAGATTGGTCTAGTTTAAAATTTAACATTAAGTGATTAACAAAGTAAAAAAAAAATGCTTTGACCTGACATGTTTGATGTTCAGCAGGGGTTTGATTAGTGCCTTCAGGATAGGAGCGTAGTGGTCCATTAGTGTTGTAAATCTAAAACATTAGTGTTCTACATCTAATAAAGCAGTCATGATTGGTGCAGGGAACACAGCAGTGGGTTGACATGAGAGTTATTCTTTCATGAAATCATTTTCTTCATTCGCTTGTTGCTTGTCAAGGTCGCAGGGAAAGCCGGTGGCACAGGACGAAAGGCAGGAACAACCCTGAATCTGAAGTTGAACAATTTGCAAATGAGGGATATGCAAATAATCCCCAATTAAGGTGTTGAAAGCTGGTAGAGAACAGCTGTATTTTTGTCATTATTCGTATGTTGCAGTTGTAAACGTTCCATAATCATCCCCCAGTAGGTGGCACTACTGAGCGTATAGACGTTACCTGCGTCAAATCCAAGAACGAACGAAAGAGTGCACCGTTTGTTTATGGTCCGCGATCTAGTCAGTTGTGTAATTAATCGATTATAATTGTTCAGTCATGGGGAAATCGTTTGCTAATTTTATGTGTAAAAAGGATTTTCATCCTGCCTCCAAATCAAACATAAAGAAGGTAAGTCAATTATTTACACCCTTATTAGCTGATAGGCCTACGCGGCTATCTGTGTTAGCTTAGCGTCACTGGAAACGTAGCTTAGAATTTTAATTGTTTATTTGCAAAGTATTAATTCAGCTGTTAATTATTACAGGTAATCACACAACATTAAGTCACGTTAGAAGTAAAGTACACTAATACACACATACATAAATACATATCTATTTATCTATCTATCTATCTATCTGTATATATATATATATATATATATATATATATACATACATACATACATACAAATATACATACATACACACACACACACACACACACACTATATTGCCAGAAATATTTGCTCACTCATCCAAATAATCTGAATTGGGTGTTTCATTCACTTCCATGGCCACAGGTGTATAAAATTAAGCACCTAGGCATGCAGACTTATTGCAAACATTTGTGAAAGAAAGGGTCGCTCTCAGGAGCTCAGTGAATTCCAGAGTGGAACTGTGATAGGATGCCATCTGTGCAACAAATCCAGTCATGAAATTTCCTTGCTCTTAAATATTCCACAGTCAACTGTCAGCTGTATTATAAGAAAATGGAAGTGCTTGGGAACGACAGCAACTCAGCCATGAAGTGTTAGGTCATGTAAACTGACGGAGTGGGGTCAGTGGATGCTGAAGCGCATCGTGTGAAAAGATCACCAACTTTTTACTTTCTGCAAAGTCAATCACCACAGACCTCCAAACTTCATGTGGCCTTCAGATTAGCTCAAGAACATTGCGCAGAGAGCTTCATGGAATGGGTTTCCA
>JAVSBV010129852.1:0-17688 GCA_033117975.1 Parotocinclus spilosoma
TAACGTATTCGCCCCTCCCCTTCCTGGAGTGGATCACTCTGCCGGCAACAGAAAGAGTCATTAACATTTTAACAACAGCAGTTATACCAATCTAATACACCCACAAATCTCCACAAAAGTACATGAGCTCATTACAAATATTTTCTCACAGATTCACTTGGGAGTTATTCAACTAACCCCTCCCCCTTACTAGGAAATTTCACTTGGTACCTTCTATCTACACACGTGTACTCCTAAGATTAATCGGTTAAACTAATTAAACGACGTCACCTAAGGGTCTAGGAGGAATGATGACCTATTAGTGGTGTGTCAGGCGCCTTGACATCATCACAACCTGTTAAAGCACAATCTAATTTAAACACGTTGTCATATCAAGATCCACCATACGCGGCCACAGCAAAATCCAATCTAAGCACATTTTTAATGCTAAATGCAATCCATGTACTAGAGCTGTCATTGTGCAATTAATCAATTCGCAAACTTACTATGGTAAAGTTTGGTTTGGAAAATCTCATGGATTAAGTGATTGTAAGCAGTATATTATCTGATCTTTTTCTGCTTGTCATGAACACACACACACACACACACACGCACGCACACACACACACACGCGCACACACATTACTCATTTTCCCATGACCAATGACTAAACCAGAAAAAGTTTTGATGATGATATCAAACAATGGCCTCTAATTTTGTTTATTTCCTCCAATAACTAACTTAATCTTAGAAGCCACAAAAGACTTGTGTTTGGATATTCATCATAAGAACACTGTGCAGATAAATAAAATCACCTAATAAAAGTTAGCAACTTAAATTTCTTTGGTTCACATATACATACTGTATAATGGCAAAACAAACCCTCCTACTTATGAAAGACTGACACTTGCTGTGAAGCCTAATTTAACTTAATTTATTCAATCTAGCTAATATTGATTTTATATGGATGCTTACATATTAACAATATTATAATTTGAATATCATGTGGTCACAGCAAAAGATGGCAAGCACAGCACCGATTTCACCTGAGGAAGTGGAGGAGTTGAGGGAGGCTTTCAACAAAGTTGGTAAGTGAAGATATATCAGCACACAGCATTACTTAGATAGCATACAACTGCAGTGCAGCCTAAGGTGCATAAGGATCTGTTCTGGTAATATTAAGCGTATTCTGTGTCTGTGGTCTAACATTCTTTGGTTGTGTTTGAGCCTGAGAAGATGGTAAATGTAAACCAGCATCGACACATGAGTGATTTACATCAGATTTTTTAAAAGTGGACTTCCAAACGATTACAGAGTCACAATATTCATTGTTTTCAGTAGCCTAATGTGACGGTTTTCAATATATCATGAAAACTTCCAAACTTACAGTTTGTCATTTTCAGAAAGGATGTCATGAAACATGAGAGCACAAAGGTTCAAATGTTCTGTAGAACTGTGCATTGTTTAAAGCAAATATATTTGGAGTACCATATAAGATTAAAAGATTACTAATCTAAATGGCCACGTTGTTCTAGAAATGAAAACACATCTCTTACAGGCACTCAACTAATATATAGAGAAAGTCTGTTGTAAATGTTTTGAGACTAATTTAAATCTTAATGTTTTACATTATTTGGTTAAAGAAAAAAAATTTGATTACTGTAATGTCTTACTCTGCACACACCAACGCTGCAATCTAGTGTCATGCATAATCAGTACAATGTCCTTCACTGCTCACAAAATATGAAGTAATATTTCAAAATTAATATGAAAACATAAAAAAGGTCATCAAAAAAGAAAGTCAATTGTAATTATTAATCTCAATTATTGTGATTGAGTAGCAAGTGATAAGATAAGATAAGATAAGATAAGATAAACCTTTTATAGGGGTGAACAGAAGCATGTCAAACTGTAGGGTGTGACTAAGAGTGATGGGGCATGGACAGGATCAGATTGTCCAACAGTTCTTGTGGAATCCTCCTCTTCATATTAATTCTGAAAAATATAATTTTTGTGAGCAGTGTACTATATGTCATAACCAATTTTCCATTTGACCTTTCCTCCAGACCTTGACAGTAATGGTTCCATCAGCATGGATGAGCTGACTGAGCTATTCAAGGTAGCTAATCTACCCCTGCCAGGATACAGAGTTCGTGAAATCACCCAAGAGATCAGCCAATCCATGGACTTAAACCAGGATGGCAAAATTACCTTTGATGAGTTTGTAAAGGTAAGTTTAAATTCACATTTAAATAAAATAAAAAGACTAAGTGTTAGGGTTCCTATCTTTCGCCCCGGAGCTTTGGCCGTCCGCGCCGGTCACCATTACAGAGGTCACCTTACTCGCGCCACACGTGCATCCGAGCTCACGCTCGCCCCCTGGTGCTTCGGCGCCTTTTAAGCTCTTTTGAGCCTCACTCTAGTCGGATGCCCTCTTAAAATGAGACACGCCCCGGCTAGAGTGGCCACCTGGCTGTGCGTTTGAATTATACGTGCCCCGGCATGGCTTTCCCATGCTACATGCGCATACGAGCTCACCTTCGCTCTCTGGTTTTTGGACTGCCTCCGTGCCTCGCCACTTGGGACACGTCCCAAATTGTGCTCTCTGCACGCCTGCCCCGTTGGCGCTTTGGCGCCTTCTCGCGATCAGTTCATCTATCAATTCAGGTTCGTCTATCCCGCATCCTTGGGTCCTACCAAAAACCACCACATCTTGTAACACTAAGGACTGGCTGCCTGTCAATGGCAGGACACATAATGGGCATAGTAACAACAAATGTATTTCTGTTAAGCACTTCAGAATTGTCAGGAAACTTACTGGGGTGTGTAGAGTGACGGTACCACCTGTGTCTGGAAGGTGGACAACAAAACTGAGGGGAAAATGTCTTCAAAGGCATTTTAGAGGGATGTCTAGAAGTCATTGATCTCTCACCAATAAGTACAGTACCAACAAATACCCTTTGAGAGCCGTTTTATAGGGCATTTAGGAAAAGCACTATTATGCACA
Source organism: Parotocinclus spilosoma (assembly GCA_033117975.1). Classification (NCBI taxonomy): domain Eukaryota; kingdom Metazoa; phylum Chordata; class Actinopteri; order Siluriformes; family Loricariidae; genus Parotocinclus; species Parotocinclus spilosoma. The sequence continues at coordinate 2,987 of JAVSBV010129852.1, forward strand.
GTGTCTAATCAAACCACACCTGTAATCATTTTTATATATTCCTGAGATATAACTGGATGAGGAGCTTTTCAGTCTGATTCTCAGTCTAAAATTACTACAGCTAAAGGTTAGATGCTTCTCATTCGTCCAGAGTGAGATTAAGATAATTCACCTAAACATGAATTTCTTGCAAATTTTTTTACACATTCATTTGCCAATAAGTTTGAAAGTAAGTGTCTAAATGTAACGTCACTTCAAAACCTTTCTTAAAAGTTTTAGCCCTTGTTCTAGGTCTTTCATGATCTGAAGAGCTCAGAGGTGGCAAAAACTTTCCGGAAAGCCATCAACAAGAAGGAGGGAATCTGTGCTATAGCAGGAACATCAGAACAATCAGGCACTCAGCACTCATACTCAGGTCTGTGAAAACACACACATACTGTACCTGATGTTAAGCTAACAAAAACATGAATAGATTGGTTTATTTTTAATAGATTAATGGTAATGATTGCTGTTGATACTTTGTACTTTGTATTTGTGGGCTACATATTAAATTTGTGTGTCTGTGTAGAGGAAGAGAAAGTGGCTTTTGTGAATTGGATCAACAAAGCCTTGGAGAAAGATCCTGATTGCAAGCACGTACTCCCAATGGATCCCAGCACAAACGACCTGTTCACAGCCATGGGAGATGGCATCGTGCTGTGGTAAAGTAAACACATACACATGCACACAGACAGATTTAATGTTTAATTTCTCCAGAAATAAGATCAAACGGCTGTTTAATTCAGCATCACTATCAACAGGAGTACACTTCCAGTATACTTCCCTTACACTGTGTTCCCAGAAGCCACCAAAATTGTATTTTTTTTCTCATTTCCGTTTTTTTCCCTTAAAATATACTATTGCACTCTTTTCTCAACACATAATGAGTAATGTCTAATAGAAAGTATGTGCAAATTTTGCACCGATATTATAAGTGTCTAGTGTCATCAGGATCCTGTACTAAGAGGAATTGCACAGATGACACAATTAACAATATTAATATTTCTTGTATGCGCAGTCAAGTTTGCAGAAGATTATATTATGTGGTAATTTTTAGCCAGATGCTATATTATTATTATTTACATTATTTTTATTACTACAGCAAAATGATCAACTTGTCTGTTCCTGACACCATTGATGAGAGAACAATCAATAAGAAGAAACTCACACCTTTCACCATCCAGGTAAAGAAATTAAAACTTTACATCATTCATATTCTTAGGCTGTTGAGGTGATGGGGTGAAGAATAAGGGGTACAAACAATAAATAACTCACATCATGACTCACACACTCACAATGACTTACAAGCTTTGTAAATGATGCTGCCACTATTCCCACAGTGTTAAATAGGGTTGAGTGGTAACGAAATGCAGGTACTGAAATTGTGTATTCAATCCAAAATCAAAAACATTTGGAAAGGCAGTATGGTTTTTAGAACACTTAGAATAGTCTAAACTTAAATTAAGTTAAATATAAGATTAATAAAATGCTACAAAATGGATGTTCACTGTGCGGGGTTGCCAGGTATAGTGTTTGATTTGCAACTGTGGTATGTATGCATCTTCTAAACTATTGTATGGGCCTGAATTTTTACATTTTTAATGTTGTCCACATTGGACCACTTTCACACATATAATAAAATGCACTACAGGATATTTCATAGGGGGAACCAGTCTAGCTCTAATTAATGTCACTGGGTGCAGGCAGAGAATCAGCCTGGGTTCTGTAAATCTGACCTTCACATTACAACTCCTAACTAATTTACCAAAAGTTTTAATTCATTAGTTTTTTTTGCTTTTTTAACTTACAAGTATAAAAAGATCCTTAACAATTATTAAAGATCCCATTAAAGATCATAAGACATTACTACACTGTTTGCACATTTTTCTGGTCATCATAAAGGAAAACTGCTTTATTACAAAAGCTATAACTTTCTTTTGAAAATCAAAACCACTCAAAATATTTGCCGTAGATGTGATGCCGGTGTCCCCACAATGGCAGAAAGACAATCTTGTGTGTGTTTGTGTGTGTAGGAAAATCTGAACCTGGCTCTAAACTCAGCCTCAGCTATTGGTTGCCACGTTGTGAATATCGGTGCAGAAGACCTAAAGGAGGGCAGGCAACATTTGGTTCTTGGTCTTTTGTGGCAGGTCATCAAAATAGGCCTGTTAGCTGATATCGAGATCAGCAGAAATGAAGGTATACACAAATACATGCATGACTTCTGTAGGACATTCATTTAAATATAAGTCAGAAAAGTAGAAAAAACAAACACAATTAAACAAATGAGACAGAATTATTGAGAAAAATGATCCTAAGTAATCCTAAGAATTATTGAGATAATGATCTATGTGAGTGGCCGAAGTATGTGAATCTCTTAGGATTAGCAGTTAATTTAAGGTGAAATTCAAGTGTTTTCAATTATTGAGATGACAATCAGTTGTGAGAGGGCATTATATTATATTTAAAGAACAGGGATCGATCTCTGATGTTCACAACACGAGTGGCAGTGTGTCATGGCATGAACAAAGGAGCTTTTTGGGAACCTCAGAAAAAGATTTGTTGAGACCTATTAGGTTGGAAATGTTTACAAAACCCCCACTACAGAGTTGGGACCCCACCAATCAACATCCAGACAAATTATATATAGACTGAGGAAAACCCACAGATCAAAACCACTGGTACTCGTCTGTCAACAAAGATCACCCCAAAACAAGATGTGTAATAGTCTACAAGACCACAAAAGAGAGCAGTGTAACTCATAAGTAACTCTCTTACATTGGCTAATGGTTATGTTTATGAGTCCACAATCAGGAGAACAACAATGGTATGTATTGGAAGGCTGCAGGAAGAAAGCCACTGTTCTCCAAAAAGAACATTACTTCCCATCGCGTTGGACATAGACAATCAAGAAAGCTTATTAAAAATATTTTGTTCCTTTTTAAAACCAAAAGAGCCAAAAGGCTTGCTTTAAGATTAGGATAAGGTATAGTTGTAGGTGTAGCATTAATTAGCTGCAGTAGTCCGTAGTCTTTCATTGTCATGCATGTCATTAAAAAGTCATCACAAAGACAGAAAGACAAACGTGTGTGTGTGTGTGTGTGTGTGTGTGTGTGTGTGTGTGTGTGTGTGTGTGCGCGTGTGCCCTGTGATGGACTGAGACGTATTATTCAATGTTTGTGCACTAAACATTGTTTATATACGTCAGTTAGTGATATTAAAAACTTATAATAAAAATATAACTATTATATAAGAGGCACTAATGTATAACCTCTCTAGCTTAAACATGTGTCTCTGCAGTGGTGAGCTAGCATATTAGACCACTGCACCACCCAGATGCTGGCCAAACACAAATATGATTGAATTATGAAGCATTATTTGAGTCATCTCTCTAACATTCAGACATTTTGAATGCACAATCCTTACTTAGTCTTAAACTAATATGTTATGTATTTGTATTCACGCAGCTCTGATTGCCCTACTGAGAGAAGGTGAGAGTCTGGAGGACCTGATGAAGCTTTCTCCTGAGGAATTGCTACTGCGATGGGCTAATTACCAACTGGAGCAGGCTGGCTGCCCAAAAATTAACAATTTCAGTTCTGACATTAAGGTGCACACACACACACACACACACACACACAAACACACATACACACCTCGCCATAAACACTGCATACTGGAAAAAATGCCAAACAATAAATAATTTACCATTTAGTTTAGCTACATAAACACCAGTACAAACAACTGCTTATCATTGCACAGTGGACATTTCCAACACCACACCAAATAATCACTATCATTCCAGTAGAAAATCCAGGGTTCAAATCCTATCTCTGCCAAGTTGCCATCTAAATACACAATCAACAAATACAAGATACTTATTGTACAAGTGTCTGCTAAATACCTAAACGTACATGTAGTTTACAGTGGAAATGCTCCAAACCACACATCCTATTGTCCACACTACACTTCCTATTTACTAAAGAGGCCACATGAATCACAAACAAAACATAAAGGCCACAGAATCACAATCCTCTCATCAATGTAATACGCATGTGTGCTCCTAACCACAGAATATTTTTTCTATAGTGGCCACATAAATAAACAGTTGTATGATGGATTGTGGCCCTGTAAAGGATTAAGCAGATAAGAAAGTGAATCAATAAATGACTGGCCACATACATAAACATCACAATCAGTCTGCTGTGGAGGTGTCCCAAAACAATTGAATACACTACAAAGAAAATATATTTAATGTTCAAACTGATAAACGTTATTGTTTTTGACAAATATTCACTCATTTAAAATTTTAGGCCTGCAACACGTTCCCTTATAGATGGCACAGGGCAACAAAAGACTAAGAAAGTTGAGGAATGCTCAAAAAACACCTGTTTAGAACATTGCATGGGTGAACAGGTTAATTGGAAATATGTCATGATTTGGAGCATCCCCGAAAGGGGACAACAAGGATGGGCGAGGTTCAACTGCATTAGCAAATAGTCCATCAATATAAGAACAATGTTTCTCATTATGCAATCGCAAGGAATTTAAGGATTTAAGGATCTACAGTCCATAATATCATTAAAAGATTTAGAGAATCTGGAGAAATGTCTGCAAGTAAGCAGCAAGGCCGAAAACCAGCATTGAATCCCCGTGATCCTTCAGACGGCACTGCGTTAAAAACCAACATCATTCTGTAATGGATATTACCACATGGGCTCAGGAACACTTCAGAAAGCCATTGGCAGTGAATACAGTTTGTCACTCCAGCTGCAAGTGAAAGGTAAAAAAGTAATTAATAATCAAGCCATATATCAACAACACCCAGAAACACCTGCGGCTTCTTTGGGTCTGACCTTATCTGAGATGAGTTGTGGTTTCAGCACAAAGTTCAAAAGCCAGCATCTTAACCATGCCATGGGTAACTTGCACATAACTTGCACCATTAATGCTGAAAGGTACAAACAGGTTTTGGAGCAACGTATGCTGCCTTCCAAGTAATGGCTTTTTCAGGGACGTCCCTGTTTATCTCAGCAAGACACTGTCCAGCTACATTCTGCACAACAGCGAGGCTTCGTAGTAAAAGGGTGTGGGTACTAGACTGGCCTTCCTGCAGTACAGAACTGTCTCTCATTGAAAATGTGTGGCACATTATAAAGAGCAAAATATGACAATGGAGACCCGAGAGTGTTGAGAGGAGGAAATTGTACATCGACAAAAATGGGAAAGAATTCCAATCATATAGCTTTAATAATTGGTGTGGAATTTGTGTTGTACATGATTTGTCCTTTTAAAATCCACTGGGTTCAATCAATAGTTTGAATGTATTTTATACATTGTAATTCATACAAAACTGCAACTTCTTATTGAGTAAAACAAGGTAAATCAAAAGTCATCATGACTATGCATGAAGTGAGTATGTGTCATGCTTGCTTTTATGCAGGGGTAATTTATGAATTCAGTAGTAATTAAGGTAGAACATTAATGTCAAGCATTGCTAAAGTAAAATGTTAGTTAAAGAAAGTGACTAATCACTGTTACATTAAAATTACTAGAAAGTGATATGCATTATATTTAAGCAATAGAACACGAGAGGGAGTGTGTTATCGCGAATAACATCACGGCTGTGATTTGGTCGTAGGCACGAGACGAAAACATTTATTTTTTACAAAATAAATGAAGAAAATAAATCAAACAACATCAAGAAGTTCATAATAAATATGCTTTAATAAGGAAGGAGCCTTCTGCCAAAAAGTAGTTCCACAACAACAGTTCCATGATAGATTATACAGGCTAACAGTACGAACATTAACTTTAAATCAAAATTGGGATCAAGCAAAAAGATCTTCTTCAGAGTCTGTCCAAACTGGCATTAAAGGCATCCATTTGATTCCCAGATACAAAAACGTTTGTGTGTATATACCGTTGCTAGGCAACGCGTCCGTGGAGTGATACAGCTTTAATGTGAGAAAGCCGTGCTGTTATCACTTTTATCAGCACGGTTAGAACACTTCTCAAACAATCAGATTGTGAGGTCGGAACTAACTGTTGTATAAATCTTAAAATCTTACTGTGTTACAGCGTTTCAACATTTTTGTTAAAATTAGATATCTTAAGAAATTAAGGATTTCTTAATAAAAGAAAAAGTAAAATCTAAAAATTTTATCCCACATCCAATCCCAGTTAAAAGTAGAGCTCAAACATGGCTCATTCATTTGTCTTGCTGCCCCCTTTTTGGGAACCACTGCTTTGAGACATGACTGCAAACAGAAATGTTCAGAAGTGCAGAATACAGGGAATGTGAAGAGTTGCATTCAAATCATTGGGTTTCATTTAAATTTTTTGTAACTTAAATTTTGTTTCTTGTTGTAGGATTCCAAAGCTTATTATAACATCATGAACCAGGTATCTCCGAAAGAAGGGAATGAAGAAGGCATTCCTCCCATCCCAGTTGACATGTCTGGACTGAGGGTAAAATAAAAGTTGATTGCTACTTATATGCATAATACTGGAAAATGTTTTACAGCCTAGAGCAATTCAAAGTTTATTTTAAACCACATTACAAAAGTGCAATTAAGTGCAATAAAATGGTGAGAATAAAGCTAAATGCGGAGAGGCTCGGGGGGTAGCACCGCTGCCTCACAGCGAGAAGGTGCCAGGTTTAATCTCAGGGTGGAGTACTCCAGGTACTCCGGTTTTCTCCCATAGCATAGCATGTCATGCTGAATAATACAGAACATTTTAAACACCATTTGGCCCTGAACAAAATCTGTCAAAGAACTTGATGCATAGATTTGACAGTGAAAATTGAGTGAAAATCAATAAAAAAAAAACGAATCATTAATTCTTTCATGTCCCACCATCACCTCAATAAAATTGTAGGTGCTAGGAACAATTTTGATTTCAAAAAGTGGTGCGCAAATGCATGAAGATATATCTGAATTCTGTTAGCAATTACTTATCAAATGACATATTTGAGTAGTGTACGGTGTAACCTTTAAGGTAGTATATGAATGATTGTGTGTATCAGAAACCATGATGTTGCCTTTACTCTCTGCAGGAAAAAGAGGACATAAAGAGAGCAGAGTTCATGCTGGAGCAGGCAGACCGCCTTGGCTGCCGTCAGTTTGTCACAGCAGCTGATGTTGTTCGTGGAAATCCCAAGCTGAATTTGGCCTTTGTGGCCAATCTTTTTAACAAATATCCTGCTCTAAAGAAACCTGAAAACCAGGACATTGACTGGAGCTCAATTGAAGGTAAATATCTTCCCATGCCTATAACAGATTTGCTCAAATTTAGGACAACTAGTGTCCCACTCCCACTGTTTGGTTATAGCTAAGCAATAATAATTCATAGTGAGTTTAGTGAAGTTTGTGTAAATTTCATTCTGAACAGGTTCTTACCTAAAATTACACCATTACATTTTATACGTTACATAAACTTTCATTCTAGTGGTTAGCATTTAGTATGCTTTCTTATCTACAGAAACTTACAGAACTGCTATGTATTCTTCTTAAAAGACATTACCTCATTCATGCACAAATAAGCAATAGCACAAGAACACAATCCAACTGAATCTGCTAGGATTTTATATAGGAAAATACACAAAACCAAAACCTTTTTTTAAGTAACTATTCAATCACATCCGTGTGTTTTCTCTCTTTTTCAGTTAACATTTGTTCAATTTATCTTTCATTAAAAAGTACAATTTGATAATGATTTCAAAAAAGTAATCGCCTTTAGAAGTCATGTTGACCGAAATGGATGTTGACCGGACATAATTGTAGTTTGAATACTAGATAGTGTTTTATTGTAAACAAAAAAATTAATTCAAACACAACATGAAAGAATTTCCCAAATTTTCCAATTTAGGACTGTACTGTAGTGTACAAGTAATTCTTATTATTGTATATTTTCTTAATTTTGAAAAGTTAATTGCAAACGAAAGTGGAACACTACCATTTTGTTTAATATTTGTTTTTCAGTCAGGAGGTCTCACAAGGGTTTGCTCACACTAGCTTTCTGTCATTCAAATGTGAAAATATTGTGGTATAATACATTATTATATGTATTTATTCATATATATTCTTATTCACATCTGAATGACAGATAACTAGTATGAGTATAAACCCTAGTGACACCTGCTAATAGATAGTTTATTTTCTGTTATTATTCTTTAGTCTTTGACCTTTAACACAAAATATATTAAGTGGACATTAAACGGTGCATAGCCCAATTATCTGATTGGTTCTGTGGTTCTGTCTTGCTTAAGATGGCCAAATTTTAACTAACTTGTGACATAGCAGTTAGTGTACTGAACTATGGTCCAGAAAGTTCAGGTTTCAAGCTTCACCAGTGCTAAATTATGTTAAATCATAATTGCTTGAATTGTGTTGATTTGTCAGGTTATAAATTGCTGTGGATTAAAGCATCTGTTAATTACTAAAAGTTTAATACATGGTTTGCCATGCTATTTATTTCTTCTGAATTAAAAGTCTAAATCTTTACAGGTTACATTACATCATAATGTTATTCAGTTGCCTATTCTTAGATTCTTGGCTGAATTTCCCTTTCAAGTGTCAGTATCTTTGATAAGTATTTTTTTCATAGGATCTGAGTATTTTTGCTGGCCCAAGTCAGTCTTGACCTTCATAAGCTGTAACTGTGTAATATAATATGCATGGTTTGGCCCCAGCCGTGATTTAGCTAAGACTGAAAGGAAAGCTCAGCTTCCCATAAAATGTAAAAAAAGAAATGGTTAAATATGTACAGTTGTGTTAACATTTCATTGACTACAAATGCGTTAGAACACGTTCATTTCGAAAACAAGTTAAATCAGAATAAGCTACTTATCACAAATCGACTGACTTGATTTTGTTCACTTTTATATATTCCCATAGCATCAATGCCATAGATTTCAAGAAATTGTTTTCTTATACGATCTATCATGCCCGTAGAAGCTAAACATCCATTCAATGGCAAATGTGCTCCCGGACACTCAGTGTATCTGGGGGTGGATGGAGCTGTGGGCTGGCCTCGGTTGGCCTGTACGCTGAGCTTCAGGAAAAAAAAAGTGGAAAGGCCAAGTCCCGTTTTGATTGACAGCTATTTTGAGATATACCCTTTTACTTAACCATTGGGAGCAAATAAATTTGTTGTTTTAGCACTAATTATTGGAACACTAAATTGTTTGGTAAGTTTTTCTTCTCTTTGCATCTCATCTGAAGAGTGGCAAAATGGGAGTCTCAAAACCGATGACCTGAAAACAAAGATTGTTCAACATCATGGTTTAGGGGAAGGATACAAAAAGCTATCTCAGAGAATTCAGCTTTCAGTTTTCACTGTGTGGAACATGGTAAGGAAATGGAAAACCACAGGCACAGTTCTAGTTAAGGCCTGAAGTGGCAGGCCAAGAAAAATCTCAGATAACCAGAGGGGAATGATGGTAAGAACAGTCATAATCAAAATTCACACCAGCTCCAAAGACCTACAACATCATCTTGCTGCAGATGGTGTCACTGTATGGGAGTATGGGAGAGTAATGCAGAAAAAGCACATTTAGACAAGCGAGCTTCATTTTGAAATAAGGTCCCATGGACTGATGAAACTAAAATTAAGTTATTTGGACATAACAAGGGGCGGTATGTATGGCAGAAAAAAACACAGCATTCCAAGAGAAACATTTGCTACCCACAGTAAAATTTGGCGGCAGTTCCATCATGCTGTGGGACTGTGTGCATGCATTTACTGAGAATCTTGTTAAAGTTGAGGGTCGCATGGATTCTGATTTATAAAGAAAGATCATGAAAATTATTAGGGGTGCCCAAACTATTTCATACCACTGTATTTCCTTGTTTCAGTTGAACATCATTTCAGCAATTACTTGTACTGTTTCATTAGTTTGTTGTTGGACAGTGAAAACCCTCAGCTGTACAAGCTCTTATCATTAGTGACAACAATTGAAGCTACATTTGCCTAAGTCTTGCACCCGCAACACAATGGGTCAAGATCATCTAAGCAGTCATTGAGAGGACACTGATCAAGTGCCTGAAAAAGATGCCTACTTGGTACGATAGAGTCACAGAACAGTTTCTTGAAATGGAATGGAGGGCAGAATTTACTTATGAATGAATGCACAAATTGTATAATGTAAGCTGACAATGAGCTTCCCCTTAGCAGCAGTGGCCACTTTTTGGCCCTGTTTTAACTAATTTAAAAAAATAATTAAACCTTGATGATTTTCTAAATATGAATACCATTTCTATGTTTTTTGGGGTTTTTTTGTTTTTTTTTAAACTTTATTTATAATTTTTGCTTTAACATATATACAAAAACAGAAAACCACCCAAAATAAAAAGAGAAGTAAAAAAAAACAACAATAATAATAGTAAATAAATAGATACAGAATTTTTTTTAAGGAAACAAATACTACACCTTATGACAGTACACAAAAACAAGGGGCCTGTGATTCAAGGGTAAATATGTAAAACACGATGTTAACAGGAAAAGGTAGATGAGTGCATATTAAAAAAGGGTTTTGGGAGAAAGAAAAATATAATAAAATAATAATAATTACACACATAAAAATAGATCAGTGGGTTTCTATGTTTGCATAAGATATTTAACTTAATGCATAAAATGTTATGTTATATTATGTGTACCATGTAAACATTGCGTTAATCCACCACTAAGAGTCTACAACCTGACTTTTTTTGCTTTTATTAGGTGAGACTAGGGAGGAACGCACTTTCCGCAACTGGATGAACTCCCTCGGCGTCAACCCACGTGTCAACCATCTCTATGGGTAAAAAATCCCACTTTCCCACCAAATATGCTGCGTCATTCAAATAAAAAAGGATCCATGATAAAATGCCTTTCTCTGTGATACAGGGACCTGGCTGATGCCTTGATCATCTTCCAACTCTATGAGAAGATCAAAGTTCCTGTAGACTGGGACAGAGTGAACAAGCCACCGTTTCCCAAACTTGGCAGCAACATGAAGAAGGTAAGAGTGTATTTTGTCGACTGAAGCTGTGTGACACTTATATTATAAAGAGAAAGTCCACAGTAAATTCTGCAAACTTTATTTATTGAGTGTTCTGCTGTTGACTTGCAGCTCGAGAACTGCAATTATGCAGTGGAGCTGGGGAAAAAAGAGGCCAAGTTTTCTTTGGTGGGTATTGCTGGACAGGATCTGAACGAGGGAAATCGCACTCTTACTCTGGCTCTGCTATGGCAACTTATGAGAAGGTAGGAAAACATTGTGGAAATATTGGCACACACACAACCATCAAAGTTCACAGTTTCAGTGTTTGAATTATGTTCTGTATTGAATAATAACACTGATTTATTGTAACCAGTAGTAGCTCCTGACCAAATATATATATATATATATATTAACCCAGTTTACTAAATACTAATATTGTGTTTACAAATGCCTGAATAATTGTAATACATACACCTATTTTTAATTGAAATTAATTAAATTAAATTATATATAATATGTCATTTTGATTACCCAGTTTGAATCTACTGTATATGTATTACTCACAGGAGCTACAGGTTTACAAAATACTTCAAGGCTGTTAATCATATTACAAAATATAACCACTATTTACTTACACAGGGACGACACATGGCCTTTTAGTTTGTACTATTGGATATATTGTGTAGATGCCATATAGTGTACATTATTTTAAATTAAGATATTACTATGGAATCTTTTATGGTAATCACCTAACTAATAACACAGCGATAAATTAGGTTTGTCATCAGGAATGTTATTACCTTTACAATTGAGAGAACATGTTAGATGAATGTGGTAGGTTCCCCCATCTCATCCAGAACAGCATTCTTCAGAAATCTTAAAGGAATCATCTGAAGTAGCACATATAACAGTAATATTGATTTATTTTATTTTGTCAGAATGTAGTACTGAAGTATATAATTATTGGGGTTGGAGAAAAATTGTTACCTTTTTTTTCCTAATAATTTTCTAAAGAAAAGAAACTGCAGCTAGGTGGGAGCGGGAGAAGAAAAGGATTACTCAATAGCAAAGAAAAAACAAAGAAAAATAATTATTAAGCAGTTTCAGTTTAAATTAAAAAAATAAAAAATAAATAAATAAATAAATAGAGAAAGAAAAAAAGAAAAAAGAAAAAAAAACAAGCTGGCAATCAAGAAAGAAAGAAATACAATATAAGTACAATACATTAACAAATTAAAGAAGTTATAGAGGGAAAAGCAAAAAAAGAGGAAAACACAAAAAGGCATAAAGCAAGACAAGAAGAAAACAAGAGGTCAGGCCCAGAGGCACTGGTGCTGTTTCTGGTTGTTGTTGATATATGGCTTGCCGTTTTCTTGGAGAGATTTCTCCAGATTTTTTGCATATTTTGATGATATTATGGACTATAGAATAAATACCTCGCAATGGCATGTTGAAAAACGTTGTTCTTAAACTGTTGGATTATTTGCTCACGCAGTTGTTCACAAAGTTGTGAACCTCGCCCATCCTTGCTCGTGCTCGTGAGACTCACCTGTTTCGAATTAACCTGTTCACCTGTTCCACTTCAGAAACAGGTGTTTTTTGAGCATTCCTCAACTTTCCCAGTCTTTTGTTGCCTCTGCCCCAACCTTTCTGGACCATGTTGCAGCAGTCAAATTCAAAATGAGTGAATTCAAACAGATAAAACAATACATTTTATCTGTTTAATTATTAAATATTTTGTCTTTGTAGTGTATTCAATTAATTGTGGGTTGAAAAGGATTTGTAAATCATCATATTCTGTTATTATTTTTATTTTACACAACTTCACTGGAATTGAGGTTGTATTATTTGGAGTTTTGGGCATGCTTTTGTTGGTGAAAATATAGGGTTATGTATGATGATTTTTTTCTTCAGGTACACTCTAAATATCTTGGAGGAACTTGGCGATGGGCAGAAGGTCACAGATGACACCATCGTTCGCTGGGTGAATGACACACTGACGCAAGCTGAAAAACACACCATCACAGGTTTCAAGGTATCAGATACATTTAATTAATTTAAGCACCACTCCTGTCTTGTTTAGTCAGTGTCTGGAACAGTGTATCATTCTATATGTATTGAAAGAATGCACAAAGAAAGCGTTATTTAAATCAAATGATACTGTATGTGTATGAATGGAATGATGATATATGTAAATGATAAAAATATTTGCTTTATATATATAATAAGTATATTATATATCCTTATATATAATATAATATAAAATATAAACATAATATATACTTATATATAATAAGGTTATTGTAAAAACTACAATTAAATGGACCTTGTACCATGTTGGGCCACCTTAAATATGGATACAAGATCCATCCAAGATGGATACAAATTCAGTATGGTATCCTGTGGCACATTTGCCCACAGAAGATCCTGCACACTTAAGGGTTGCCAAAGCTGTCATCCCAGCTGGTTCCATAAATGCTTAATGATAAAAAAATGGTGACTGGAGAGACCATGGAAGTGTTGCAGTCTGGCAGAGACATTCCTGGGAAACTCTTGCTGTGGGTGAAAAATGCCAGCTGGAATGCCTGCCATGAGAGGCAACACGTGTCACTCCACAGCAAAGGCTAGATTGAAGCACTCACCATGATACCTCCGTACTCAAACACAACTGTTGTGGGATCCCAAAATGAACCTGGATTCATCACTAAAGACGATAACGTTCTGGTCTGTAGAAGCCCAGGTTTCTCGTGGTGGCTGGCTGTCAAAGGTTGTACATTTAATGGGTGCCGTTACAACAAATATCCTTCTTCTAAGCACCTGGAAGTGGTTTGAGCAGAGACAGAGATTTATAGTGAAGATGACTTATGTGTTTGGATTGTGGACAACGAAACTATGCTAGCTGCTTGTCTTTATTGGCAGATCAAATGATCCTTTGTACCTGAGGTCTATCTGGAGCCTGTTTTCTGTGTGTGTGCCCTCATGGAACCACTGCTTTCAGCACCTCCTAACAGTTAGCTTCAGAAGACCAGTCCAATGATGACGTAATGCAATTTCAAGTAGTGAATAGAAATGAGCTACAATTGAATTTTTTAAATAATGGGTAAAAGGTTTAAAGTTGGGGTAATTCTGCAGTTCTTGCAAAAGCAGTGCCATGCATTATAAGTAAAAAGATGTACTTTTGAATGTAAATATGTATTATATTATATTAGAGTTATAGTACATAATGTATTACATTTTAACAACAGATTTAGCAATGTATTAATGGGTCCAAATCTGACGTTCTTTTTTGGTTCCTGCAGGATGGCTCCATTAGCAGCAGCATGCCAGTCCTGGACCTCATTGACGCTATTCAGCCAGGCTCCATCCGCTATGATTTGGTTCAGACAAATGATCTTACTGATGAGGAAAAGCTCAACAATGCCAAGTGAGTTCTCTGAAATCTCTCTTTTTTACATAAGTTTATTTATTTATTTGGATTCTTTAACGTCGATTTCGGCATCAGCGGCCATTTAAGCGACACACACAATGTTATATCCATACACAAGGTTATCTCAACATCAGTCACATATATATACACACACAAGTCAATGCCAAATTAGAGTATTCAATTAACCTAACATGCATGTCTTTGGACTGTGGGAGGAAACCTGAGTAAACCCACGCAGACACGGGGAGGACATGCAGACTCCACACAGAA